>JANHGB010054016.1:0-42854 GCA_026283785.1 Coracopsis vasa
CCCGTGCATGCAGTCACCCAGTGTCCCCAGGTCCCTGCTCCAACAGCGAGGGTGCAGAGCAGCAGGGTTACCCTACACTTTTAATTCCTTTCTTTCTTTGTTTTCCTTTATGTCTACCCCGCTCTCATTTTTCAGGATCAGCTCTCCGTTGAAAAGTTGCTTTGTAGTCTCTGACCTAATGATAATTTTCTTTTTTTAAAGGCAAAATATCAAGACCCTGAGGAATCTCTTAATGAATGAGACTTGAAACAGTATTTTGCCAGGCTAATTGCATGCTGTAGAAGATTTCAGGTTAAATCTGAAAATATATGTGGCTCGAGGTTGCAGTGTTATGGATGAAACACTAAGAATGTCCTTCTTCACTATTACCTGGCTTATTTCTTTGAGCAAATAATAATAGTCTAGTCATTGCCCTTGCATATATGAATACAAGTCATTCTGAAAACAGCAGGACTTTTGCATGCATATCCCAGGGCAAGGTTTTACCCTGTATTTTCAGGGGTAAAGAGTAGTTTAAGCCCATTTGTAATTAATAGTTCACCAAGAATTCTATTTTTTTTTCTTTTTTGTGGGTAAACTAGTGAAAATGTCTAATGTAATAGTGGAATATGTCATTCTCCCTGGCAGCAAGGCCAGTTTAGCAAAAGTGACTGACTGTTGTTGCATTTCTCATTCATTATGAACATGATTCTGCATGCCATTCATGCGGGCTTATGGCATGTGCACAATATGATGATATCCTATTGGAATTTTGTTTATTTCTTGAGTATGTAAGAAAACTGAAAGATTTCAATTGTATGTAATGAAGCTATAATTTCAAGGTTATAAGGGACTGAAATCCCCTGTTATTCACTACATTACTTGTCTATCTTTGGAGTTTTTTCTATAGGGTATTTGCTGAGGTTTTGATCATCTTAATTTTAAATGTCCCAAGTCATAGAACATCAGGGCTGCCCTTCCACTTTAGCTGTTCCACAGTGTAAGCGATCCTAGTGTTAGGAACTTTCTCTGGTATAAAAAAAAATACTTTTTTTCTTTTCCTTTATCTAATAGTGCTACATGTATACACAATACTATAAAGCTCTATTATCTGTGTCTAAGAGTGGGTACTTTTCAAGTGCTTATAGGCTGTAACCATACCATAACCTACCCCCAACACAGCTTGCTATCTATCTCATTCGAGTGCCCATGCTTGCCCATGACCCATCCCTGACCCCTCGATGATGTCCAGTGTCTGGGGCTGGGGCTGCCCCATGCCCTGCTCCCTAGTTGAAGCTGTGGAATGGGCCCTGGCTGCCAAGCCCTGTCCTGCCTTATGGCTGTGCCATCTATGGGACTCTTAATTTCATATATTCAATTCATCTCTGTATGTTCTTGTTCTATTATTAATGCTAAATTTAAGAGAATAAGTCAATTACTATGTTGGGGATAAAGCTCTTACATGGGTTTGTTTGCCTCGTTTGATCTTCACAAAAGATAATGAGAAGACAATTATTGCTGGACACAGTCCTGCTGAGGGTCAAAGATTACAGAAGCAGATCACAAATCCTGGACTGTCAACACTATCTGGCAATGGCAAAACACAGACAGACCATGACTGCTGTAACTGCTGCATATTCCCTTACACTCAAAGCCCAGAGGGACATCTGATCCTGGGCAGCAGAACTGCTCCAGGGTGGTGCTGCTCTGAATTTCATTAAGATAATGCAAAAGCAGCTCAATTAAGGGAGGAAATTAATTAGAGTATTGCCCTGTAATTACACTTCCTGAGACAGCTGCACTCCATTTGCATGGCTACAGCCATTCCTTCACCTTCTGGGGTGGCAGAAACGATAGTTTGATTTCTCACACTGCCTTCAAACAGGCCTTCGTATCAGGTGTTGATAAAGGAACATGGGAAATGAATCTGTTCCACTGTGTTAATATTAAATAGTAAGAAGAGAGGATGACCAAAGCAAACTGCAGTATTTTCTAGTGGAACAAAATCTTCCAGTGGAGATGAGAAATTCTGAGAAGACCTATTGAACTTGAAAAATTGACAACATAAGAGCAGATTAGATTCATTTTACACAAGTGCAAGGTAATGAACACTGGAAGGAGCAGTTTAAGCAACCGATACGTACTGACGGATTCAGAATTAGCTGTTAGTTCTGAGGAAAAGAGTTTTAGGCATCATTATGGACCATTCAATGAAGACATCTGCTATGCATGCAGAAGCAGAAAGTAAGATGTTTGGTTGCATGGGAAAGGAAATAGTAAATAGCATGAACAAAACGATACAATGCCATTGTATAAAACCTATTCTGCAGCATGTCCTTACTTAGAATACTGCATTTACTTTCGGTCATCTCAGCTCAAAGGGGCCATGAGAGAAATCAGAAGAGATGTTGAGAAAGGTAAGTGAAAATTATTAGAATCACAGGAGGATATTTCAAATAGAGGAAAAAAAAAAAAGAAAGAATCAGATCCATTAATCTGGTTAGGAGGAAAGCGAGATGTGGTAGGAGAGAGCTCTCTAAAATATTACATGGTGTGGAAAGAAAGCAAAGCATATATTACTGCCTCCATTTTCTGATAATGTAGGTATGCTCAAAGAATGGTCTGTGAAGAACAGCAGGTTCTAAAAGGACATAGTGAAATATCATTGTATGCAGAATAAAACAGCCTGTGATGCTCTGGGATGCAAGATGAAATTGCAGCAAGAGTGTTCAGGCCCTTATTAGCCATTAAGATAGTAACTATCATTTTCAGGAGGGTGACACAACCACTGAAAGTGCCTCCCTATAAATAACAGTAAGTCACTTGTAAGAAAAGGTGACAAGACAGATTGGGCTAAAATTTTCAAAGTTCAGATAAAATGTCAAGATTTGTAATATCTGCATGCCTCAGGGCACTTGCGCTAACCCATTGCTGCTGACAAAAGGATGATGCCATAACACACAGGATCTTAGAGTTTTGTTTATGTAAAATTTTAGTCTGCAGTCCTGAGCATCAGCCATCTCTGCTAGACTATCTCCTGAATCTACACTGATATCACCAAGTAGCCCATGGAACCTCTTCCCTCCCATGAACAAAGCCCACTAATCTCTCACTGTGGGACACCGTTCCATTGAGAGTCAGCTTCATTTTCTGTATTTTAATATACAACTGAATTCAGGCTTCTTCCCCTTCCCAAAAACTGTCAGTGAGGCTGAAAACAGATGGGAATGAATGTCTGGGACTTCACAGGAACAGGGGATCAGAAATAAAGGAAAAGACACATGTGCATGTGATGAGAAAAGGAGAAGTAAAAGTAAAAATCCTCAAAGGAATGATACAGGGAGAAAAGGGTGAAACCTTTGAGAGACAGGAGGGTACAATGAAACAAAAGAAGGGTGAAGGCAAAATGGAACAGAAAGACTGAAAGGAAAGAGGGGTGGGTGGAAAGATTTTAGCACAGATTTTCTGAGGCCAAAAGGTATAAGGAACATAAAGGCATATAAATTGGAGGGAAAAGGAAGGTGGGCAAGTACAGGAGAAGGAGCAGAGAGAAAGGATACAAGGAAAGAAGACCTAAAAAGGAGGGGGTTTGGGGGAGAGGAAAATGTAATAAGTAAAAAGACTGTTTCCATAGAAATTAAAAACTCAGCAAAGGATGCTGAAAGGATCTTTTTCAGAAAAGGATGCTTTTCAGAAAACAGAAAATGGATAGAGTGAATCAAGGATGCATGTAAGGTGGAATTGGAGAGAAAAGACCATGCAGATGCATTACCAATGTGCTACCTATGTCTTCCAATGCAGGATAGAGAATGAACTCTGCCCCAGCAGCTACCTTTGACTGAGAATTTCTTCTGGAATAGTATAAGATATATGAAAATGCAATACAATAAAAATATCTTAGTGATGTAAATGCTGGATGATTCATAACACAATGGAAAAAAAGGCAAATTCTGTTAACCATCTTAGAAGAAATCACATATTTTCTGTATACTTTTGCTAATCCCAGGCAAAAGCGTATATTTTGGAGAAACACTAGAAAGAATAGCCCAGCCCATGATTTGTGTGCTTCCGCAAAAATGAAAACTAATGGTCTTGTTAAAGTAGGTTCTATTGCACTGCTGTCTGTGAAGTAAAGTTATCATCATTTAACTTGAGATAACTCTCAAAATTCTTTACAAAATCTTTTCTGTACCTAATAATGTTCTGATTTTAGAGCATGACTGTTACTCAGAGCATGAGAAAAGTTCTGTAATCTCACTGAATTTCCACTGCTTCTCAACATGTGGTTTTACAATGCAATTCCAAAGCCAGATGTCATCCACTCTGACTATTTTGTACCCTCAGGGAAATGACATACAAAGACAAGTAAGCCTGATATCTGTCCTCCTGTTTTTGGATGAGGCAAGCAGACTGGTAGAGCAACAGGTCTTAAGTAGTAGGTCTTGGAACTTTAGCCACATTCATAGATGATATCACTGACTTCTGTGATCTTTCACAACCATCAGTATCAGTCTTTTGTCCCTGGCTTTCTTTTTGCCCATTTAGATAGATAGTAAACAGTTTAATGCAAGATAATCTACAGTGTCCAGAATATAAAGACTTCAGGCCATACTATAAGGAAAGGATAATTATCTATTAAGCATAGTTACTGCATTGTCCTAGACTGTTATCTGCAATCTACTTAGGTATTCATTGCACTCACTACACATCTCTGTCCTGGTACCATAGAATCGTAAACATGAGATACTAACTATTTTTCTATGCATTTAACCTAAAAGAATAAACATTTGTAATTTTTTCCTACCTCTTAGTGAGCTTGTGATGGACACTAATATTGTAAACAGGATGTAGTTAGCAACTTGCTGTGAGTGTTTCAGCTTTCCATTTTCTTGCAGGTTCAGTCACTGCCAAAACCTCCCTTGCTAGAGATTATTCTTTGGTTCCTGAAGAGAATTCACTCATCTCCACAGTCTTTTTTTTTTTGCTTCATTTAAAATTTGCAACTAATTTTCAGACTGGAACAATGAATAAACTTAGGACTGGAGGAAGGGTAGTAAGGATTAAGAGGCTTTTTTATTCCTATCTGATCTCTTTTCTATTCTGATTTACTTTTAGAAGTACCATCCCCCCTTTAACTTTCTAGTGTTGTTGAAAAAGATTAACAATGAAGGATGGAAGACACAAAAAGATGGGAGAGTTGGTTTAAAATGTGCATTAGGAATAAAGTGCCACCTATAATTTAGTATTATTATTTTGTCTTTCTGCTCACAAATTTGGAAGAGTGATTTGGCCTAGGCAATCTCTTATAAACATTTGTCTATGATGTCAGTCAGGACTTGACTTTACTGCAGCTTGTCCATTTCATCTCAAGCTGCTTCTACTTCCCTACTTTCTACAGCCTCTGCATTTACAGTAACTCTATATCCCTCATTCTGCCCCACACCTTGAAAGAGCAACATTTAATGTAAATAGAAGTGATAATATGATTTCTCTTCCCAACAATATTTATTTACCCATGAAACCATAGCCAGGCTTCCCTGGGCTTCCCCTCAGTTACCCTTGACCATTTAGGTTGAACTTTTGGATTCCTGTTACCGCAGAGGTGCATACTGTATTCAGCTTAGAAAGGGATTTCTGGTTTTGCTATGAGCAGTGGGGTATCTGATGCCCTGTGAGCCCTGAATCATGCTTACCAGTGGGGTTGGAGGCCTAGATCAAAGCAAATCCTAGCTGAAGAAAAATTCATATTCACTGAAGTTAGCAGAGTTCCATTAGTGCTTATAACTTCCTATCCTTTATTTGCACTCCACTCACAGCATTATTACAACTGGTTTTGTAGCTCATTTTATATATGCTTGTTTATCACTCCCAGGAACAGTTTGATTTTATTCTTTTAAGACCACTCTCATGGCATTTTCCCATTCGGATTAGCCATTTAGTACTTATGGCTTCAGTTCAGCAAAGCACTTAACCACATGCTGAAGCAAATGCATTTTAAACATGAAGTGACGTATGTTGCTGATATATCATTAGGACTTAATATTTATATGGACACAGTGCCTAGCAACCCAGCCCTGGTCCAGGAGTTCTGTTGCTGCTGCATGTTGTACACAACAGAAAGACAAATATTGTTCCCAGAAGCTACCAGTCCTGAGCTTTATATAGTGTACATTCCTTGAATGTGTTACGAATATTAACCTGTGTAACCACTGCATTATGTTGAGGGTTAGACGAGCTAAGGTAGCTCCCATTTGTTGATAAGGAAAATTAATCAACAAAACAATTGTCTCTGTCAGCCTTCCTGCACCAGCCCTGGCAGCTTATCCCATTACCCCTCATGGGCTTCATGCTAAGCTAGATGTACTTTATATTCTTCTATTCTTCTGGGTTTAGGTTTGGCAATTATACCAAAGTACTGCTTCTAGGGCTAGACATGTAAATTGAACAATTTGTCGATCAAAAAAAAACCCCCACCATATCTATACGCTATATTGATTATAAGAGCAAAGAGGATTTGCAAGCTCTTACATACATGCAAGAGCAGATAACGAACTAGTGTTACAAAAGAAGACCAATCACTATATTAAAACAGCCATTTACATCATAGCATGGTTTTGTTCTTAAAGGGTTTGGTCTACTATGGATTTCTACTACCATTTTGTCAGTCTCTTCTGGGTTTAATAGTCACTCTGGAAAGCTTTATTTTAATTTTGCCACATTTCTCTGAGGTCATTATTAGAAGCCCATTAGCAAATTAGCAGGTTTATGTATTTAATCTATTGTGTAAAACCCCTTATTCAACTGTGAAGATTTGATTATGCCCAATCTGATGTGATTATCTCCCATCTATTGAACACCCATTGGTTTTTAGTACGAAGAAGTACTTGAACTACCTGGGCCCTTGGATAATTATGGCAGGGACCCTTTCTAGTCCAGAGACCAGGGGAAATCTTCTTGGTTTAGCTTGACCTGAAGATATTTTTTAGAAGATCTACTCAAAATATTGCCTATATCTTTATGTACACCATGACACACACAAGGAAATACCTCATTAGGGTACTTAAGAAGAAGACATGCCTCTGTGCCTAACTGAAAGATAGTATTGTGGGTTCTCTACCTCTCTTTGCTTCAGGTGAGCTTTAATGCTTCCAAGAGAGAGACTGCTCCCATATCTCTACTTGCAGAACAACTAGCACTGCTTGCAGACACCACAGCCTTCCTGCATCACGTAGAGCACACACAATTAATCATAATGCTGGTTCTCATAGGCTAGCTCACACATGAATGGCAGGCAATTAATTCTCTCTCTATTCCAGGCATGAATTCCGCACTGCCACTTTCCCCACCAGCACGATGGACAGAAGCTGTTTCTTTCACATCACACTCCTCAATCCCACCTGCATTTGTAGATTCTGATTATTTTTTAATCAAATGCGTAAACTCATAAGCAATCCTTGCTCTCTGCAAAAATGTGCCTCTGTGCCTAAGTTAGAAGTTAAAGCAAGACAATCACTATGTGCAAGTAACTTTTAGACTGAATACTTTTGCCTTGCCACCACTGTTTTTCCATGATACCTCAGGGCTTGTTTCCTTTTTATCCTTTAAAAAACGGCACCAGATAGATACTTTTTTATGTTTTAGTGCTGACACAAATGAAAGGAACTGGTGGGCTGTGAAAACAGAATCAGCAAGGAACCCTAAGAACAGAGACTGGCATTCAACACAAAAGGGAATGTGCTAC
Organism: Coracopsis vasa; assembly: GCA_026283785.1. Classification (NCBI taxonomy): domain Eukaryota; kingdom Metazoa; phylum Chordata; class Aves; order Psittaciformes; family Psittacidae; genus Coracopsis; species Coracopsis vasa. The sequence goes on from JANHGB010054016.1 coordinate 7,721, forward strand.
AAGAAGTGTAAGAACATCCAATTCACTAAAAGACTTATCCTTCCCTATTCCTTTCACCCCGAAGTAGCCAGCAAAGGCAGAATAGCAAAGACCCAGAGAAGTATACTGACTGCAGCAGCCAAGAATCCCAAGGAGAGATTTTTGTCAGAAATAAAGATTAATTTGGTGTCTCCTTTTTAGCTTTTCTTTACAATTCCTGAGCCATAGGCATTTCTCAAATGGATAATTATCTGCTAAATAAAAATGCAGTTTGAAAATGACTCAAGCTATTTGTAAATTCAAGTTGGAGTTGCAGACTGCTTTAGCCAAAATGAATAAAAGAAATATGTAAGGGGGAGGGTGAAAGCTGAAATGTTTGAATTCAACATTTTCTCAAAAAAACCATTTTGCTTTCTTTTCACATCGTGAAGACTGCTTTGAGATCAAGTGGAATTCATTTTATTTCCCCATTTTTACTTTCAGTTTTAAATAAAATGATAACTATTGAATGTTTTCTCTTGGTGGAGAGGAAAGCTAAGAGTATATTTTGGTAAGAACATTTTCGTTGTTAGTTTCAAGTTATCATCCTTAGTAAAGTAGTTTACTTCCTTCTTTCAGCTATAGTATCAGAAATTTGCACTTGAGCACACCCCAAAATAATTTTGTGCACTCAGCAATCTTCTTTGGCAGAGACAGAAGACTAGAATAGAGAAGGTGAAGGTATTTACTGACAGAGGTCTCTTGGGTACAGTTATATCTGGGACTTTAATGGAGGGAGCTTCAAAAACAGTGGTACACACAGGAGAGACACAAGACCAGCACAGTATAAGCAACTTTATATCAGAAAGTGAACTGTGCACTAAATCAGAAGCTGGCATAACAAAATTGATTCTGGCGTTCAGGATTAGGATGAACTGACAAAGCTGGTATAAACCCCATAGAAAATCAAAAGTATCTATCTGTGGTTAAAAATCCCTAACATAACAAACCTAATAGTACTTCTTTCTAACTTGCTCAAGGACTACGCAGGTTTCATGAGATGGGGAGCCAGTGCCACCAGCTCCTTGCTTGTCTGGCACCTTAGAAAGTTTGCTTGCTCCCTGAAACCTGCTGAGATGTTTGGCCCACAGCAGTAGTTTTGCTCCTTTTTACCCAGTTAATAACTAGCTCCCATGGCATCAGCATTAGCTGTCAGTGTCATCAAATGGCAATAAAATCTTGGTCTAAGAGTTGTTCTGTAACTACTTGTGCCCTGGCAGGGAAGGTTTCAGACACCACACTTTGAATCCACTTTGATGCATATTCTGTTTTGAGTCTTGATCTTCACCTAACAGGACATGTTTTTAAGGTCTTTGTGCCTCCTTCCAGGGCTTGAGGAGAACAACAAGTAGCTACAAGAATTAGAAGAGAGCAAAAGGAAATGTGTGATACAGCAGAGACTGCTGAGGCACGTATTTCCACACTTCCCAGTCACTGGCTAGCACACCTGGGAACAGTTTGTTGCTTTGAATGCAGCCAGTAGATCATAAGCAGTACTAAGACTTCACACAGTATTGAAAATTTCAGCAGATAAATCCTTCTATGTCACTTCACGTTCACTACAATTCTGGGATAACTCTAGAGCTGACATGTCACACCACAGTCTCTCTGTGTTCAGCATGTCTGGCTGTCCAGACCTGCACCCAGATTGGCATCTCCAGGGACACCTCTCTGGGGAATAGTGCAAAGAGCATCCTGTGAATGAATGCACTGCATGCCCCTGCTCAGGAATCTCAAGTCCTTGTAAGTTTTATCCCCAGTGATTGCTTTTTCCAGCTTTGGCAAAGAGAAACCTCTTCAAGTTAAATATTCATATGACTTGAGTGGGACTTGAGTTGCTGCACTTTGTATACATCAGGCTCATCTTTTCAATAAAGAATGGAAAAAAAAAGTGTTCAAAATCCATAAATGACTTGCCTTAATACCTTTACCCCTGATAACACATGTGGAACATAAAGATTCAAAGATTCACTGGTCCTTTTTCAAAATATAGGAAGGTTGTTTCCGAGTTTCTCTAAGAAGGACCACTCAAGGGGAAGTGTATAATAACTCTGATGGGAAGTCTGTATACTTAAACAAAAAACCCAAAGAAACGTAAGAAAGAAGCCTTATATCTTCAGCTTAGCAGATTCACTAGCTTACCTGTGTGGCTGCGTGTAACACTTTGATATAAACCTTGTAATAGAAAAAGTACATGAAAAACTCAAGCTCTATTCTGCAGATCCTGTGTACCATTCAGTTGTAGCTCACTGACTATGATTTTACTTCAGATCCTTGTTGGGACACTGAAGATGAAAGAGTGAGCTTTGCTTGAGAAAAGAAAAAGGAGGAAAAAAGTAGAGTGAAGAAAAGCAAAGGGAGGAAAGGAAAACAGTAGGAAAAAAATGGTTGTGCTGCATTTGTTTTCTTTAATTTAAAAGGGTAGAAAAGATGTGCAAAAAGCATTCTTTTGTTATCCTGAAGGGCTGGGAGAATTGAAGATGTGATTGTAGCTGGGTAGGAGGAATATGATTCCAGCACTCTTCAGGGTTCAAGGAAAAAGAAAAGACCTGCTACATGCAATTCAAGTAGCTCCTGATGCTGCTCATAGCACCTCCATTAGCAGGTCCTGTATCCAGCTAAGATGCTGCTGGATTTACCACAACCTGGGACACCATCTAGGTTTATTAGCCTAAGCTGCTGAGCTGGTGATACACTAGAACCACATCATTCTGATCCTTCCAGAGAGACCACACTAGAAGCGATGGATCCTTTACATCAGCCAAGATGCTAATTTCTTTGATTAAAAATAGTATGAAAGGCACACCGTGAGAGGGAGACAGAGTGCCATGTGAAGTGCGTGTGGTTCCAGCATTTTTTTTCTTTTACTTTTAATATGAACCCAGAAATTTCCCTGCATGTTTGCTTACTGTTACTGTTTTGACTGCATGCTGACATTTAACTGCCAGAGTCATATTTCAAATTTAGGAGGTGATGTCTGCTTTACTGTTACCTTTCAGCCCGCCAACAATATGTCCAGATCAACTTGTCATTGAGAAAACGGGCTCCAATATTCCACAACTCATGTAATTGCTTCCCTTTCTTCTCCTTTTATATCTTTCTTTCTAAGGCATCTCCACTCTTTCTCCTTTTTCTTTTTGTTTTCCTTTATAGCTTATCCAGGAAGAATGGAGAAGCATAGACAAGTTGGTGAAGATAAATTAATATGCGGCAATGTGCTTGCTTGCAACTGATGATGATGAGATACTGGGAAAATCATCTACGTATAGCAAATACAAATACTGACAACAGTAGAAGTCAGCTAAGCTTCCCCGAAATCATCTAGGTCTTCATTTGGCCTATCAGCATTAGCTTTTGGCAAAGCAAGTGCATCTTTGCATTTAAATTAAGCAGGTAGAAGGGTGGAATATGAGTGGCACTTATTTGCACCAGTGATGTTTAGTAAGTCAGTCTCAATGCTGGTGCATCCATTACATAATTTCCTGACAGAATGCAGAACTCATACTCATGACAGTGAATCTCTCTTTGGGTGGCAACTAGTTACTTGTGCTTTACCAGTGATAATCATTTGGCTGGAAATTAATAGGAATAAGTTCAAAATCTACTAGAAAAAGTGAAGCCATTGAAATTAAATTTAAATATGTGACACAAAAGAAAAAAACATGTTGAAGCCACAAATAACCTGTATGAATCTGAACTATAAATAACTATATGAATCTGAACTATAACTATATGAAGAGTATTGAGCGCTTCAGTTACTTCAGTAAGTTGATAACAGAAGACTGTACGTGTCGCTTAGAGGAGTAGGAATGAAGTGACAACTATTGCTTTGAGCAAGTATGGCCACAAATAATTAAAGTGAAGAATGAAGCTGTTGCAGTCTCTTGAATCAGCATGGAACTGCATGGGCATTAACAAAATAGGGTAATAAAAAATTTTCTGCTTTGCATCCTACAAAAGATTGCTCACATTCAGTGAGCAGAGAAGTAGTCACTTGAATGTGGAGTATAAATAGACTGAGGTTGATGATTTTCAGTACGATTAGACAAAGAAACTCAAATATAGAAAATCCTGCATTCCCTAACTGAGCACTTAGGGTAGAAAATTAACAGATTGAATAAGGGGATTTCTTTGGCCTCTCTTTTGCGTGGAGTGAAACAAATTATTAATAAACCTGGAGATTCTTAAACTTGGCATGTGTGGCATACTTCAAAGTGCGTATGAAAGGCATGTATCAAGAAGTTTCTTTCTGAGCATACAAATAGATAAGGAGAGAGGCCGTGAGCTGCTTCTGTTGCCACTGCAGATGGTAGGATGTGACCGAAATATTTATAGTCAAAACTGTCTTGAAAAACACAAGTTTTCAAGAAAACAGTCTATATTTTGGAGTGTTTGGTTAGATAATGAATCTATGCAGCTAGAGCACCGTGCCCAGTTCTGGAGCTCCCAAGTAAAAGAGAGGCTGAGGTACTGGACCAAGCCCAGCGGTGAGCCAGCATGCTGATCAGGGGCCAGAGCACAGGATGTAGGAGGAGATGCTGCAAGAGCTAGGCTTGTTCAACCTGGGGAAGGGAAGGCTGATGGGCATTTAATCAGCCAACTAACTGTGATCATTATAGAGAAGACAAAGCCAGACTCTAAATACCATATAAGTAAAAGAAAAGATGCAATGGGCTCAAGTTGCAACGTAGAAACAGAACAAAGAGAAATTGTTTCCCCAGTTGTTTTGGAGGTGGTCAAGCACTGCAGCAGGTGCCTAGAAAGGTTGAGGAATCTCCATGCCTGAGCATATTTAATACTTGACTGATTGAGTCCCTGGGCATCTGATCTACCTCAAACTTGCTCATTTGGGGGTGCAACAGATGTCTCCACAAATTCCTTTCAACTTGAATTATTTTGTGATTCTATAAATTAAGAATGTTTTCTGATGAGTTTGTTGTTGGGGTTTTTTTTGTTTTGTTTTGTTTTTCCCAGTTATTGCCAGGTAATATTGAATTAAACCATCTTCCTCCAACAAACAAACAAAAAAATATAGTATTAAAGCAAAATACACTTAGACTCTTCATGAAAATGTAAAAGGAGCAAGAGTAAGAGAGGCTTTTAGGCTCCCTTTGACTCTTCTGAAATATCAAATGTTATTGCAGATAATGAGTTTCTGTAGAATGCAGAACTAATAACGTTTTAACAGTATTCAACCCTGGGGTTGTGGTGTCTCTAGCTTAAGCTCTTCCTCTCCTCTGTCCATATAACTAATCAGCTTTGAGAGCTGGAGCACATACGCGCCCTTTCAAAGAACAGCAGAGCATCCACTTTTTCCTCTGGCCTTACGCTCATTCTTCTATTACAGTCAATGTTTATATTGGAAACCTGTAACCTCCAGCAGCTGACTGTGAAAAACAAGGTAGATATAATGAACAACAGTGCTTCCTGCTATTCAGAAACAGAATTCACAATGATCCCTGCTTTGCTTTCTGGCATGTAATAAGAAGGCATATTGACTTAGTATTTGGGGGGGTTTTAATTCTCACTGGGGAGTTTGCAGGGCATGGTAAAAAAGGCAGAATTCACAGACCTGTCTCAGTGTCTAATACAGATACATTTTATTATAAGAAACATATGCATTGTTTATTTCAGATTTGTTATTAATAATTATGGCAATCACTTATACAGAACATTTAAAAGCAGATTCAAACGTGGCTGTGTTGATGTTCCTTCTGAAGGTCTGATTCTGTAACAGCATTTGATCCTGTCAGATATTAGTAGCGGTGAGATTCAGTTGCATAAACATAATGCCTAGTGCAGTTTTAAACATCTTAAAGTATTCTCTTTGGTCTCCAACTATTCCTCCAGAAGGGCATAGGTATCTCACAAGTCCTGTGTTATATCTCACCAGCCCTGTGCACACCTCCACATAGGAGAACAGGTACACTCAGGAGTAGTACTAAGTATTTATATCATCAGATATATCAGTTAATGTGATTGTACTTCTTGATTTTGTTTAAGACCATAGACAGGTGCTACAAGACAGTGGGGTTTTGTTTCTTTCTTGTGGCCTTTCCCAGTTTCTAATGCTGTCCCTCCTTCAAGCTAGAATATATGGAGAAAACCATAAGGAAAACCACTGTGTATAGATCCAAAGGCTTTGGCCATCTTTCTCAAGATTTAGTTCTTTTCTGTTGCTGCTGCTTGCTAGTTGTCATTGCTTATTTCATTTCTGTGCTTGAACCCCCTGGAGGACTGCTCTGCCTCCATGTCCCACATAGGAAGTGGCACCTTCCTTACTGTGGAAGTGACATCCTGTAGGAGCGGCATCTCTTTTTTCTATGTATGATGCTGTATGTGTACATGAGTCTTGTTACTCAGTCCTGGAGAAAATGAATGAGTACTATGTGAGTCAGGGCAAATAAAGCTCTACCTGATTTGTCTCTCAGAACTCTGATTTTTTATTATTTAACAGACTTATACATTATCCTTTCTTTTGCATCTGTATATTTCCTTCTTATGACTTTGGGTGTGTGTGGCAGAAACTTATTTATTATTTGATGTATAATGATGTCCAGTAAGAAGTTTCTTCTTCTCTTCTGTGTCTCTTCATCACAATAAATATTCTTCCCCACTACTAGACACAAAAATATGTTAGGAGTTAAAACTATCAGCCTTAAAACTCTCTTTGCTATCCTTTCGTAGAGGTGTTATTAATAGGAAAAGAATTTTCAAATGTTGCATTACTTCTAAACCTCTCCTATTCCATATGCACCATGGAATTACATAACTTTAGGTTACAAAGCCGTCAGAATTTTTATTGTGCAAAATGTTTTTTTATCCTCATCATCGTGCTAGTTTCTCTGGGAAGTGACATTTTCACTCCACCAGCTGGGACAGAATTCTGTTAATCAGTTGGGGTTACTAGAAGAAATTGGAGAGCTGTAAGAGGAGTTTCTGTATTCACAGAGAGACAGATTGTAGAAGGTAATTTGTTTCTTTGGAGAACTCCATTACATACCCCTGTGTAGAAAATTATGAGGGTTTCTTTGCATCCTGTTTGCGGAGGAAACCATGTTATCCAGTCCTTCTTGTTTTGCTTTATAGCCTATTTTAGCCCACCTTTCCATATCACCTTGAACTTCATTAACAACATTTCTTCAACAGTTGAGTATCTCTAAATGGAAAGCCTTAAAAAATACTTTGTATTCTTCTGTGTAAGTCAAATTCTGAGCTTGAGAACAGATCATGCTGTATAGACTTCCTTGGGTGTGTGTATATTTGCATGTTTGTCTCGAGAGGTTGGACTTGGTTCAGTTATTTTTACATTCTAAATCAGATTTGGTACTTGTGACAGCACTTGAGAGTGTGAAGTATATGCCTACTTTATTTGAAAAAATTCAGTCATGCCGAAGTGGATGGAAATCAATTTAGAAGTGTGGGTTGAAAATGAGGAATGTTCATCCAGTATTTTCATGATGAGTTGGAAATAATTCAATTCAGCACAATCATACTTGAAATATAAACCCATTTAAAACCTATTATTGTAATTGCATCCACTAATACAACAGAACTAGCAGGACTGATTCTGAAAAATATATATGGAACTTACTAATTTCTGTTGGAAGAAAATTTGTTGGCCACTTGTGCAGGCTGTGTTTTAAATTTAAACATCTGAAGTTTGAATTCCTCGTTATGCTTCAGGATTAGTTTCTAGACTTATTTTTCCTGGTGCTGAAGAATATAGCTGGTACACGAATCATCCTATCCCGATAATCTAGGATGATACCAAGACTCAGTTTCACATTGGGATGAAATATTAAACGATACAACATGATTTGGTTCACCATTCTTTAGATAGTTAGATAGTATTTTATCTCTTTTGAAGGTAGCAATGTGATCAAGGGGTTTTTTGAAAGAAAAAGGGGAAATATTGGTATATTCTGAACTTAACAACCTATCCTAAGTCAGTTTCAATGTTCAAAGTGGCATAGAAGTTTACATTAAGTTTTTAGCATCTTCTATTTCATTTCACAGTCACCGTGTTTACTTTCTTGTTGATGGTTCTGGGATGCATCAAGTTTGAAGGCAGCTGAATAAAACACAGTTTCTGTCTGATATAATCACATCAGTGGAATTTATTGAAAGTTTCATGGTTGTTCATTGTTTGAGTGCTAATATAATTCTGAGTTGCCATGGTAGACGTGCAAAAGGCCCAATCTTGCATCAAATTTATGTCATTCAAGATCCCTTAAAAATACCCAGAAAGAACAGCCCCTGCCCTGCACAGCTTGAAATGTAAAGCCTGTGTCATGGAAATACTTAGAATTTGGCATGACTATCAGTTTTAACCATCTTCACATTAAGGTAGAATTCCACTCAAAAGGACAATAGATTTTAAATTGAATCAGGACTGGAAAGGGAAATTGACTTTAAGCCCACTTGAAAGCTGGTCTGATTATGTCACATTTCCATCCTGTAGCTGTTCCAATACCAAGTGATGAATAAATGGAGATAGAAAAATAGCAGATAGCTTTTAAATAATTTTTAATTAGTTCAGAATCATTTCGGGTATTTTGTCAACCTTCTCATCACCACTGATGCCTATCAATAAGCTACCTACTTTTAGTTTTATTTCTCCTTATTTTACTTGATCCATACGTATTTATTTGTATCTGTATGTGGTGTGTGGAAATAGAGAGGAAATAAAAAAATGTATATTCTATAAAATTTATATATTCTATTAAAAATATAAAGGACATATAGAGGAAATACCGTAACGGCAAGAGTTGCACTTTCTGTAGTTCTGTTTATCAATATGTGAACTGGCTTTCTATAAACTGGCTTTCTTCCTTGCTCTGCTGATGATTAGTTGCATAGTGTAACTAAACACATCTATAGTTTCACAGAATGAAGGATATTTACATTTTTATTGCACAGGCTGCATGCCATTCATAGCTTTAACCTTGGGTTACTTCTGTTCAGAATGGAACTTCATGGCCAGTGCAGATTTTTAAGTATGGATTTCCTCAAGAGTCACATTAATATTTACCTAGATTTCCTGGGCTTTGTCATTTTCCGTAATTTCATGTGTCATGTACCTCTACAAACATACAAAGTTTTCCTTGATTTTGACTTGTCTCATGTGCTCTTTACCTGTGTTCATGTAAGTAATTAAAACCCATAGAAATTGGGTGTTTATGTATACGTTTTTATGGTTAAGATTCTCTGCTTATACGGCTAGAATTGTGTGTGTTTGGAATGTGCTTTTCAGGTATTGCAGCTACAGGTTTTTGGAGAATAGTTGGAGTAGCCAAAGCCTGGCAATATCAAGGATTCCGTTCTCCTCTTCCTCAGGAAGCCCATGGTAAAGCTGGAGGCAGCCATGTGTTTGCCAGATTTTCCCCCATTTCTCATTATGTTTTGTCATGTTTTACTAACACCACTGGACTCTTGTTCTTAAGTATTGGTGCAGCTTGCGGAGCTCATCTGTGTGTGGTTTGGCAGGCCAAAGTGAGCTACTACTAATCTGGTAGCTAACTCTTGTTCAGGGAAATATTCCAAGTCAGAGACTACCTTCCTCAACAGTAATATTTACTTTTTCCAGTATTCTCTTATTGCAGTTTTATGCTGGGAATACTGAGCCTCAATGCACTTGATGGAGACAGATACACTGGAAATCATTTAATTCCTTCCTCTGATGCAGTCCACACAGCAAATTCATCTCTGAGCTGCTAGAAGCTATTATAAGGTACCTCTGTCCTCAGACAGCCTTCTGGTCTTGTGAGCTCAAGTTGTGCACAGTCTGGGATCTCCAGCAGTTCTTCTTTTCCATTCAATTTCTGCAACTAGCATTTTCCAGGGAAAAACTATTTAAGTGCTAAATTGCTGATCTGCTCTGAACATCACCAGCAGGAGAGGTCACTCTTGTCCATTTTGAAGTCTTATTACACAGCTATAGCTGTGGCCCTCTAAGTCACAAGCATTCATTTATGTGAGTTGAATTAATAAGAAAAAAGAGTATATCCTAATTGATATAATGTTTCAAGTAGGGAACAAGGCAACAGAATCTGAGTGCCAGTGATCCACATTGAGTATCTACTAAGAGCCTGGCGTGTTTAGACTGTGAAGTCTCTACCTGTTTGGAAATACACTCTTTGGTTGAGAACAAAAGCTGGGATCTGCACTGTGAGGACTTTTGTGGCATGGAGCTATCCCCAGGAGAATCTGATCCTTAGTTGGAACTTGTGCTAATTTTCTTTTTAATAAGAATAAAATACACTGTTTTCTCCTAAAGATAATTTGGATCTTCACAGCAAATAGGAGCATGAAATATGCCAAAATTGATTTAATCACTAATATTAGTAGCTAGAAGACAAAGGGAACAAGTCTGTTGTTTTGATTATCCTTTCTAATTATAAAGACTATTTTCTAACAGTCACATTTCTGCTTAGAATCATATTTTAAGCAACCTGCCACATTGAAAATCTTTACTATTTTAAATCATGTGTGAATTTCTCCTATGACAGTGTTAGCAGCTTAGTCTGGCAGCAGAACTTATCAAAATCCTGTCTCCTCAGCATTGGAAATTTGTTCACATTCTAAAACTTTCTTTTTATTGAATTAACAAATCAATAGCTAAAAGAATCAATGGATTTGGTAGCAGCTGGTTTAATCTCAGCAGAAATGGATTGCTGCCAAATTCCATGTTGCTGTTTAAATTGATTCAGCCAGACATCTTTTGCACAAAAAGACAACTGTGGTGCAAGAAAAGCATTTGGTTTCAAAATTGTATATAAAATTGGTGGTCCTTTGTGCATGTGTGTGCACCAGCACATACATGCACGCATATACTACCAGCTTTCTTTTGAAGAGACCATAGGAAATAGAAACTGCTTTACGGAAGACACTGTCTCAGTACCTTCTTTTTTCCCCAAAGCTGGCACTGCTGTTATAAAACTGGAAAGGTTTGGGTTTTGGTTCCTTTTTTGTTTGTGGGGTTTTTTTTCTCTTCATGTGGTGGTGTTTTTCTGCTCTACATCTCTAAGCATTTGATATTACTTTCTGTTTTCTCAGTCGTTCAGTATATACAAACACAACAGATGTCTCTGAATCTCTCTTTTTTGTCTCTGAATCACAAATGAAAGATAGCTAAGTACATAGTAGGCATTTTAGAATCCTTATCACACACTATTAGACACTAATGTACTATAATAATGATCTTGATAATTGCTCTCTCACCTCACAGCACACCTGAGACTCAGATAATACATTTTCAGATCTTTTTTTCTTTTATATAAATTGAATCTCCTTATCGGTATTACATGACGCAATTTCTGCTATTAATGTTGAATGGTGAGCATGTAAAGTACCATGTGTAGAACTGTGATTTAGATGGGCATGAAACATTAGCAATTCCACTGTTTCATGAGGGTAGTCTTTGGAGAAATGGATAATATAAATGTTCATTGACTTTTGAACATTTAAGATAGAGTGGACAAGGTCACTTTCTCCAGAGCTGAAAGTTTCCTATATTATTTTCTTTATGTTAGTGACTTGTTTGCAGTGGATTTAAAATGTCATAGGTTATAGAACTTCTTTGTCCTCTGGGAGAATATTTCACAGCTGAGTAGGTATCGCTGTCTAACATTTTCTTCTTTCATCTGGGCTACACTTTTTCCTTTGTTTTTCTTTTTCTTTCTTTAACTTTGTACTGTTATTCCACTAACCTATCATCCACCTTATCCTCATTGATCACCTCTTCTCCGAGTTTATGTGCTCTACACATTTGGACACTATTTTCATCTTCTTCTGGAGTTTGCTGCTTAGCCAAGCTCTTCGTATTTAGCTATTTTAATCTGTATTAGTTTCTGCAGCGCAATACATTCTCCTTACTGCTATTCTTTTAAATAAATCTAACTGCTTAAGCTCTTTCTGGGAAAGGGGCTCTCAGAAATAGAGATGTTACTGTAGATAAAGTATCATCAGAACTGCCCATCAAAGTTCCTCTCAAGGTTGTAGTTGTGAGTTGTGCACTTACCCGGTGATCTTGCTAAAACCTTTAGTTATAAACGCAAGCTTGTTTTTCTGTGACTTCTCACACTTTGATTCAATATCATTGCCTTTTGCCACTTAACAGCAATCACCTTCAGAATGTTTGTTTCCTAGTTGTTTATCTTAGATGCATTAGGTTGGATTGAAGTAGTCATATTGGGCATCACCAGATGTTCACCTGAACTGCTTGGCTTTTAGTAAAACCTGGAGGGAAATGATTTGTGGTATCATTCAGCCAGGAGAATCTGTAAGAACATCAGTATGCCCGAGAGAAGAAGGAAAGCAGAGAACTTTAACATGCTTGGGAAGCTGCGAGTCAGGTTTTTTAATGTATGTGTATTTTGAGTGTACAGGTTTATGGGTGGTACATTTTATTCATTATTCTAAAACATGGTAATTTTTTTCTTTAGAAGACTTGTCCCGTTGAAAAGATGTCTGACATTAAACCCAAGTTCTTTAACGTGCATGATGTTTGGGTCATGTAAATGATCCTTAGAAGCCCAAGAAATTCTTTTCCACCGGATGTTTGTACAGTCCACTCATTTTCAAGAACAGATTTGAATATTCAGTGTTCCTTTTAATGTCAAATCCAGTGTGATACAGTAACTTGTCAGTCAAAGCACTGATTAGAAATGAGAAGAGAATGTTTAATAAACATTCTTAATTAAAGAATAGGCTGTCCTATAAGAGGCAGATTTAAGAAACAACAAAAACACCCCAACAGACACTAATCTTAAAGCAGATAGGTTAAGTTGTGGTTGTTTCTGCCAAATATGAAAGGGAAATAAAGTTCCTTTTTTCTGTCTTTGCATGACACTTAGTGGAGGCCTTCTAGCAGTCTGATGCTGGTCCTGAAGTGGCATCCTTTACCCCCTGCAGCCTTCCAGTGTGCTGTGCTCAAGTAGTATGAGAAGGACAAGGGTTTTTCCCATCCTTTCATCTCCTCCTAGTGGCCCGATTAGAGTTGGGTCCTGTTCACTCACTGAGCACATCTGGCATTTGTTCAATGACATTAAATTTATTAATGTTAATATTGTTACATAATTTTGCTTCAGCTGTTTCTGTTTCTGGGACAAAAGTTAGACATGTTGCACTCTTTTTTTCCTTCTCAAAAGGGGAAGTGACACAGGAAGTATCTCACACCCTCTCTGCTCTTAAGATTTAGGAATAGTCTTTTTCTCCAACAAACCTGTCCCATGGTGCCTTCCATTCCAACCTTTCCTCGTTTCTCCCCAGAACAAGTCTGTTGATCTGAAATGCCAGAGATGAGAGAAAAAACGCATCTTGCTGTTAGTGTGTCATACCTGCACAATCTGAGTCCTCACAAGACTCAAAGTATTTCTGCTGTTTCCTGTTGAGCCTCCTTAGATTTGAGATCTTCCTGTCAGGAATTTTCCTTTCTGGGGAAGTTTTCGTTATTTCTGGGTGCTTTCTAAAATCAACTTTCCTTTGCTCTGTTATCCCTACTTTTATTGTGTCCTGAGGCTCAGTCTGTCCTTGAGATCATAGAAGTCTGCATGGGGAAGGCGTTACTTCAGCCATGGTATGACCCAGACATTCCTCTTTCAGAGGGAGCACTGTGCTATCTAGTTCAGGTCATCAAAAAATCCCATGACAGAGGATAAAGTAATTCTCCATCCATATGGCTGTTTCCAAGGTCTTATCCCTCAACGAGTCTCCTCTGATACTTCTGAGAATTAATTCCTTATGGCTCAAAAATCCTTCAACAAAGAAAAAGATCACAAAAAGATTAAGAAGTAGTAATGTCAGTGCTGGCCATCTGGTCCCTGCAAGATGGACCTCAGGGGATGGTCCTTCTGTTACTTACCTTCCAGCCATGTAACCACAAGCCTCTTCCTAGAGTTACATCTGACCTCAGAGAAAAGAGATCTCATAACTTTTCACTTCTGTGCTTATATAATTTTCCCTAGATATTTCTAATCATGTAGTAGCAAAGAAATTATCTGGTCTTTGCACGTCTCTTTTCTCCATAGCCAAAAGAGTCAAGCCCTTTGTTTCTCCACTGTCCGGGTATTTTGAGCATTTCCTTGATTTCAGATCAAATGTCAGAATCTCCTCAAAAAGGCCTCTGTACCTTGATGAGCAAAACTGGTAGACTGACCCAACTCTGCTAAATTTAGAGAATAAAACACAATTGTTGGGCTAACCCTGGAAACATTAAGTAGAGTTACTTAGCACAAAGCTAGTTCCTAAGGGTTTGCCCAAAGGCTGTTGGATTTCTCCCTGTCCATACCTGAATTTCTTTTCCTATTCTTTCTTGTCCTTTCTAATTTTGGCAGTAGCAAGTTAAACAAGCTTGATGCTCGGACTGTGCCAGAATTGGGCCCCGTGAGATGGCAGAGTAAGACAGTATGTCCTTTATTTTTCCTGCTGCTGTATATCAGCAGTTACCACAGTTTTACATTAACAGACGTATCTACTGTCTCAATTCGTCTTCTTTCGAAGAGTCAAAGAGGCATTAGGAGGACTTAATAATGTCACTTCAGACCACCTTTGCTTGAAGATACATCTCATAGCTCACATTGAGCAGCATGGGCACAGAAAACCTCTGTCCTAGCTAGTGACAAGCGAGCAGATGTCAGAGACTTCTGATGTTGAGCAAGTCGCGTTGATGGAGTGTATGCACACTTTTAAATAAGAGTATGAAAGCAATGAAAGCATCCCGAAACCCCTGGACTTCTCCCAGGTTAAAAGATTAAGAAAGAGAGTACCTTTCCATGAGAGTCCTAGGACTTTTTGTGATAGAACTTAGAGGTCTCGCTCAGAAATTGCGAGCTCCATTGCTTTGGGAATTTTGACCCACTTCTAACCATCTCCCTTCATGACAGTGTGCTGAGAAACAATTATTCTCTTCACTTCTTCTGTTTCCCTCAACTCCTTCATTTCTTGGGGACTAGTTGTCATGGCAACATTTTATGAGGCTAGGCTGGATCCTGGCCATTGATACTATAGAAAAGGCATGACTCAGTTTACACCTAAGCTACCTACCTGGCTTAGTCTCCCCATCCCTTTTCTGCTGCAACTTTCCTTTGGCAATAAAACTTTGCACTTTTGGCTCTAGATGTTTGCAGGAAGTTACTTTCTCTTTTTTTTTTGTCCCTCAAATGCAAAAGATCTTAACTGTGATTATTGTCTAATGCTGTTGGGAATTACGTAGGATTGACACTTGTCTGCAGAAAACCAAATGGCTGTACGTGCAGGTTCATGATGATGAGAGTAATTGCAAGACGGTTATAGCAAAAGTGGTTGGGCTTGCACATATTCACATTGTGATTGCAGCTTTCTCGTAGAAAGCTATACATAATTTAGTCTATTAACATTTTCAGAATGTATTCCCACCTCTTTCACCAAAACTTTTGTAAATGAAATGGGCTGGATCTCTTACCATGCTTTGACAGGTAACCGCTGGCTGGCTTGCAGCTCTGTGGAGAGCATATAGAGCTCAATTTAATCTGCTTTCAGCCTTCAATTCCCCTTTAATAGTTTGACCTTAGAATACACCAGAATTTGGGGGTTAGGGATGCCCACAATGTGAATATCCATGTGAACAACAAATCTTGAGGCACTTCCAGTGACTTATGCATTGTATTCCCTTCTTTGATTCCCTCCACAATAAGTTAACCATGTTCTGGGGAGAGGCAGGGCATGGTGTGTTTCCTTCACCTCGTTGTTCAAATTGTCGTTACTAGCACCTAGCAATTCTCTTCGCTCACCCCAATCCATCATAATATTTCAGTGGGATGGAGAGTGGCAGGCAATAAAATGTCTCCTGGAATATAAATAGGCTCCTAATTTGTTTTTCTCTAAGCCATTATTTCTTGAGCGATGGTCTTCTCCCAAGTGTTTAAAGCCTGTCAATCAGTTGTTGCAGGCACTTGTTTTCCTTTTCCAAGTTGTGGTATCTCTGGACCTGGCAGTAACAAAGTGAAACGCTCAGCAGCTGTAATGCCATGTTAAACCCAAGCAAAATGCATAGCTTGTCACAAACAAAATCTGAAACACAAACTGCATTACCAAAAGGTCAAAGTGTTGCTCACTAGGACCCAGTTCAGTTCCCTGGGTGTTCATGAAAGAGTGCTTTGAACTTTCCTGATCACTGGTGGAAAATTAGTTGCTTTGAGACACTGACTGATAGAATAGGGATGTCTGTGCTTCCTGTGCCACAGAACAGTACCTGGGGACAGTAACAAGAACTTCTGTGCTCCAGTGCTGCCTGTATATGCATCGCAGATACTTGCCTCATAGATCATGTTTCTCTACTGCTTTTGCTGAAGCTTACATTTACTATTTGCTCATGTCCTGGAGGCTGACAGAACAAACTCACTGGCTGATTGCGTTCCAAGTGATCTGCTTTGTCCAAGAAGGATGGATTAGTTCTGCTTCATTTGTGAGCAGGTCTCAGAAGAAACTTTCTTACAACGCGAGAGGACTCAGCAAGCCACCAGTGCTCATGCACTGAATTCAGTCATAGGGGATTTTGCGATATCACTGACTATTGGATTATTAAATTGAGATAGGCAAAACTGGGCTGGAGTGCCTAAAAATGAAAAATAAAAACACTAGGTCATGTAATAATAAATAAAAATATAAATAAAACCATCATTATCTTGCATACAGTGAAGAAAACTAAAATAAATTAGGCTACTTGATAATTTACTATAGTCAGTTTAGTTTGGCCATTTTCTTAGCAGAGCCCGGTTAATATTCTTCGTGGTGCTTACATGAAATGTCCAGGTTTCTGCCTGTACTGACAACACCAAATTATCTCTTTACTGTTTCTACTGTCCTTTAGTGCAGAAGACTGCATCTACTGGACTCTCCTCCCTGACCATGAATGCCTTAACTTCAGGATGCATCTTCTGCAAGTTCACAATAAATTCACAATAATTTACTACGTTAGTGAAAACAGCTTCTAGTCTGTATCAGTAGGCTTCAAAATAGTTGCAAACCTAAGGGTTACGGTTGGCTAGGGGTTAGGTTTGATGTATTATTATATCTTTGGTATTATTTATGTTTATTATTTGATATATACTGTATCACCGTCTGAACAGGCCTCCTCTGTAATTCAGCAGCAGTGCATATTACATAAATATAAGTGTTCCCATTAATTGTCTCATAAAAAGGAAATGCTGGCAGCTGCTAGGGTTTTTTTTTACAGTTATAAGTACTAACAAATTCTGTTTCTTTCTATTCTGCCTGCTCTACTCTGGGTAAAGTCTACAGTCAGTAAAACACTGCTTTTTTCCCATAGCATCTTTTTGCCTTTGAAGCCCAAGAGAAACTGTCAGTCATTTGTTTGGGTCAGTTCTATTTCTGTGTGCTTGGCTTGAACTTAATATGGCAAAGAAGTAGAGAAAAACATAAGAAAAGTAAATCCACATTCTTTGAATTATGGCCTGAGATGAGGGAAAGTAAAATAGAAGCCGTGGCACATTGCATTTGGAATAATGTTCGATTTGTTATAACATATTAAATCCTGGCCACTGCACTGCTAACATTGAACGTGATGATACAATTGCCAGATATGCCCTGCCACTAGAAGGGTGCTATTATCTGCTAGCCATAGCAGTTTCACTCCATGTTTCTGGTTAGTGCATAAAAGGCCTGCCCAGCAGGAGGGCAGTTCAGCAGTTTAGCTAAAATCACTCACTTCAGCAGCGAGTTGTTTGGTATTAAGTAATCAAGGATGTCTTTCATAAAATATAATATTTAATAAAACAAAACGCAGCGCTAAATTATCTAAAACTGTGTCCAAATAATAATTAGGAAGCAACAGCCCACTCCTGTGAAACTGATCATTAGCTCTCCATCATCGCTTTGAACGTGTGGGCATCTTATTTTTTATTTAAACAATGTGCCAACTGCAGGCTGTGCTAAAATGCATAACCAGCCGTTGCAACAGCTTGTCTGGCTGGCTGCACATAAA
Organism: Coracopsis vasa; assembly: GCA_026283785.1. Taxonomy (NCBI): domain Eukaryota; kingdom Metazoa; phylum Chordata; class Aves; order Psittaciformes; family Psittacidae; genus Coracopsis; species Coracopsis vasa. The sequence goes on from JANHGB010054016.1 coordinate 25,722, forward strand.
TTGCAGTAATTCCAGCTGCTTTCCCACTCCACTGTGTATCAAACACCTCATCTTTGCTTCTGTATTGTATCTTTGCTTCTGTATGCTGTATACAAAAGGTGGGAGACAGATGATACTGTTAGTGGTCATTGGAATGTATTTGTAGGCAAACAGACATCCCTGCCTTGGGGCTTTCAGAGTTCTCCCTTAGCTATGCAGAGGATAACACAAGAAAAGTATCTCTTCATTTATTTTGTGGTTTAAGGGGTGGCTTTAGAGATCTGGGCAAATGTGCCTATGTAGACTAAAGCAGCCTTAAAGGGGTTACTGTTGTTTATGGTGTGAAGAACATTCCTTCTTTTTAGCTTTTTCTGCAAAGTTAAGTTTTTGAATTCTAGCACTTTGCTGCTGGCTGTGAGAATGGATAATCCAAGAATCCTGATGGTTTCGCACATTAGCCTCAGCAGTGGTGTGATGTCTGCCCAGCCTGCCTCCCAGGCTCCTTGACAGTTATTGAAGAGGGTGGGAAAGGCACTGTTTACATCTTTCACCTCTCTCAGGTACATTTGCAAGCTAAATCAGATTGTCCTGAGCAGCGCTCTCATCTTCACGGCTACAATGCTGTATCTTGTCAAAGTGAGCTCTTAGTAAGCCAGATGAGGTCTCTTACTGCTTGCTGGAGGCAAGTTATAACTGCTACTTGTGGGGACTCAGAGACAGTAAGTCTGTCTCTCCCCAGTGTCCTGTAGTGTTGATGCACCTGATGAGCATTAGCATCAAGGATAGGAAGATGGTTGCAGCTGTAGCGCAATATCAGCACAGCCTGAACCTCCAGTTTTTCACAGATGCCACAGGAGTCCTTTTCCTTTTCCTTGCTGCAACAGTGATAGCTGATAGGGAGGGACTCTTTTCTAACAGCTCTTGCAGAAATCTTTTCCTTTTGAATTGAGAATTGGAGTTTAAGTTCCTCCTGGCTTTGACTTTGACCAGATGAGGTGGAAATGGTTCTGATTTGTGAGTTCTTGTGGGCTCCTCATGAAAACTGCAGTTTGACTTTTCAACTAAACCTGTTGGGAAACCTTTCAAAATACAGCTCTTGCTTCAGCCTATTGGAGAGGGATGCTGAAAGCAGTGCCAGCAGCGCAAGAGAGTGCAAGAGGGAACACAAATGTTGCTAAGGTGGCTTAGCTTGCGTGACCAGGATGGACTTTTGGAATTTACATTAATGTTTATGATTAATTTTTTCCTAACCCTCATGCTCAGCCCTTCAGTGAAAAGGCTGGCGTTGCAATCTGGCAGCTGATACTGCTGAGTTTCATTAGATTATAGGGAAAGGAGATTTTTCATCTTCCCACACCTCTTGCCAATTAAGATTAAGAGTCTCATAGTTGATTCCAATCTCATTTTTAAGAATGCATGTACTTCAGTTTTGCATTAGAAAGGAGTGTACAAAGAAGCTGCTGCAATATTATGAGTGAAATTTAAAAGACTTAATTGTGATCATGAAGGAGATACTACAAGCATTATGAAGCTTAACACTCTATGTGCCACAGAGTTTGCTTCCAGTTTTGTATTTCAGCACTATTAAAGTACAGTAACTCACAGAGATCCCCTTTGTGTTGGCTTTTGTTCTGCTCTTATGCTTCTTGATTGCTGTGTTAAGTCTTTTTTCTGTCTGTATTTCATTGTTTCTTCAAAATACTACCAAAAGTGACTGGGAATCTAACTGACAGGCCTTTTTGTGTGATGTTTGTGTGCCTTGAAAGTTTAGCTGTGCTATGTAAAAGAGACTGATTAGGATACATTCTGTAAGTGCAGTATTTATAATAGGTAATGGAAAAAAGGGGGGAGGAGGATGCATAGAGCTTGTGATTAATCCCTATTTATTATGAGTGTTGTAAATTTGTAGCATGAGTTGATATTGAACAGAATATCTGAGATGTTGTGTATGTTTTCCAAGACCAATACGACCTGTGAATGAAATTGCCTGTAACTCCAGTCTTGTTCCTTTCTTAATCAGACTGCCAGTCAAATTCCTCTCGGTCAGTTGTGGTAGATTTGAAATGTGTACATGCAAATTTATAACTGAGATGAGACTGCTCATATTAATTTCAATTTTTGACCCAAGATGCTGCTTCCTTTGACCCCTAAAATATTCTTAAATTTAAGAATTGCAAATCTGATATGAATAGGTGGATTTTTATTTACTATCCTTAGGTAATATAAGAGAATATTCTCATTTTAATCAATGCTTACATTTCATAACAAAACCAGTTATTATATCTCATAAATGGTGCTAGGCATCACCGAATGGAAGGATCTCCCTTTTGCTCTTTGGTTTTCCTGAGTTTTCAAATGAACTTTATTTCAGAAAATGTATACAAATTGTGAGGAGCAAAACTAATCCCTGTCTGTTTTATGTGTGGCATAATGAAGACTGCAGTCTCACTCAGAGCTCCACATACTGTAAGATGCAGATTCAGCCTGTGGAATCAAAGTCTCGTCTATTTCATACTTCCCAGGGAACAAAGCACTTACTCTCTTTTGACTCTCTGAGCACCTGACCAAGATGTACACATGCTTTCACTGAGTAATCATATATATTTTCTGGTACAAAAGTAGAGAGCACAGCTGCTGTCTTGTAGGAGCTTTTCAGTTTGGGAACTTGGAGTCCTAGCCTTAAACAGTGCTGATAGTAATTCATACCAAGATAGAATACATCTTGAAGAAGTTGAAAGGCAGAAAAGGCACAAGATAATATTTTGAAACAAAGCAACAGGAAGACTTAAAAAAAAAACGTAAATACAATGAATGCATTTTTTTAATGTATCTATTAAAAATTTCAGTAGGAAATATATATGCGGTATTCTGACCTAATACTCATAAAACCAGAATGAGCAGAGGAGGAAAGGAGATTCTGGAATAATTGTGGAAGGAGAGGTCAAGAAAACCAGTTTAGGAGGTAAGATCACCATGGTAGACAAGAAGAATTTCACATCCTTAGAATGAAACCAGTAAGGAAGCGAATAAAGGAAGTGATCCATGATTTCACTCTAAAATACATGATATTTGAAATAGATCTGGAAATTGCTAAGCAAAGATAGAATTTATTTATTGTGCAGGAATACAGAGTAGATGATTATAATAATCATTATCTATGAGAATACAGTGTAATTAAAATAACTAAGTTATAACTAAAATAGTCCAAGTGCTGAAAGGGGTGACATTATGTGACATGTGCATGTTTGTGATTTAAATATTACTGCGAATGTAGATTGCAAGTGTCAGTTACAGAATTGTGGCTGAGCTTGTTATCAGAGATGTTTGTCCCTCTCCAGTTTTCTATCCAAAAATGAGTCTATTAAATAAAACCAGTGTAATATCAAAGAAATATGCCAAATGGAACAGTCAGTTTGATAAATATAGATCTCCGAGTTTTATAGCTCGAAATACTGAGCAACGATAACAGATCTCATCTACTATCAGAATTGTACACCCTGACCTTTGCCTCCCAGTCATTTTGTTCACAGTATGATAAACGTGAATATAAGAGGGGAAAAAAAGGTGAAAATTGACCACATACAAGCAATCTGTCATCCCCATTGCGAAATAAATGTAATGTTAACTGCTGTAAGGCTAAGACACAACCAGGGTCCACAGTTCAGTGAGTGTATTGTAGCTTTCTTGCTTCCCTTCATATATCTGCAGCCTGGTTTGAGTAGCAGATATTTACTCCAAAACTAATTGTCCTGCATGCTTCTTAATGAATTTCTTTAAAACCTGAAATGGAGATAATCCTCACTAGAATTATATTCACAATCTGATGAGAATTGGAGATGCAGCATGAATAGTAGTAGTAGTGATGTAGACTATATAATCCTTATTTTGAACTTTGTTTCCTTTTGGTTTAGGGATTATTCCAGACAGCATTGATCATCTCTTAAATGTCTTAAAATCTGTATTTAGAATTTGTTTCCAGTTTTTTTTTTAAATGCATGATTGCCCTGAAATGTTACCAACAGCACATTGGATATTACAAAATTGACACATTTTGTTTTCAGAATTAAAACTGTCATGTGAACTTAGGTATTAAAAAATAGGAAGATACCGTAGTTGCACAATCATATTTGAATGATGCCAGGAACTTAAAAAAGAATCTGTAAGCCAAACAATCTCTATTTACAGCCCGTAGTTAAAAGGTCAATTTTATGGCAAATCCCTGTCTGATTGTTTGTTTGCAGCTCTGGAAAAGTGTCAAAGTGAAAAAATAATTAAAAGGAATAAAGAAAAAGAAAGTAAATTCAGTTGTAGGCTGACCTGTTGGTGCTGGTTACTGTTCTGTGGTGGTTGGCTCCTCATTTAACTAGCTACAGCCCTGCCTGGCCTGTGTCTCGTGAGGGCATATAGTCAGGAAAATTAGGTGGGTGACCTTGTCTCTGCTACAGGGTTGTTAGACAGCCTTGAATAACTTGCACTGACCTCTCTAAGCATAAGGTTTTGGTTGGAATTTTTTGAGGATGGGGCTGATGATTTTTACTTCCCTTGAAAGCACTTAACACTGTAGTGTGCATTCAATACAGTTGAAAACTAGAAATAAGCTATTCTGGTACTTCTTCAGCAAACCTGGGGAACATTCAGATTTTATGCAGAATAGGTGTGTTTTTATAGTAATACTTACCTTTGCTCTTATGCTCAGATTTCACTATTGATACCAGAAGTCTTATTGGAGGGAGTATTTTTCACATCAACCTTGTTACTGAGAATTCATATTAAATTCATTTTTCATCTCTGTGAGATTCCTGTGAGATACCTTAGGAGGTTCAGTAGAATTACTTAATTCTGATACTTGTCATTAATCATGTGAGATATTCTAGGCACAAGGATTGAAGATATATCCCACATAACTACTTCAGTGCAACACAAATTACAAACCTTATTCTGCTAAAGGGCACCTTCATGATTTCTGTTTTATTAAAATGGGGTTGGGTTTGCATCAGCAAAGGATTTAGTTATTCCTGTCTTATAAAGCTAATAGAGTTATATTTGAGACAGTATTCGGAGTTTTCCTTTGGGTTACCAAGGCATTGGCTATATATTGAAATTCATGTAAATCCAAATGCAGCAGTGGTGATGGGTTTGGAGATGTTGGCTATGTTTGGTTATGAAATAAATGTAAGAATGTTATGTCGGTGCTAGTGGGCAATTTGTCTGCCAACATTTCATTTACGAAATATCTATATGAGGTACACACACGTTTTTATATAACCAGGAATAAGAAAGCAGAAATGCATACCTGCACAGATCACTCAAATATGTGCTGGAGCTGACAAAGACTTATTAAACAGAAGTTTGTATTTTGTTATTTATTCTATTGTTACTGTTCATCTGTCTAGACTATCTACACTACTCTTTGCCATTGCATATAATGCTACTAGTAATTTGTAAGTTTTAGTCTGTGCTTTATGCTAACATGAAACTTTACAGCACATAGTTTTATTTTGTGTAAATGACTCTTTCTACCAAACAGTTTAGTCTTGTTTGCTTCTTGTTTGCTAGTTTGGACTAGGTTGCAGTTCTTACATAAATCTAAGGCTTCACATAAACATTCTATATTCACTATAAAGGCTTCACATAAACATTCTATTCGCTATTCTACAGTCAGTATTCCTGCTGTAGAGAAAGCAACATGCAGTATATTCAGTGACGATAGTCAGAAATGTGTCTGTGCATATGTAAAGACAATTTGGTAATCGTTATAATTTGGAGCTAAGTACTGGAAGTGGTTCTTCATGTATCCTAGGGAAAGGGAAAGGAAAAGGAAAGTTTGATCGGACTGATTACAGAATTTGTGTTGCTTCCATGGCAAAATTGGCTGGAACTAAGACACAGGAAAACTAATTGTTACTGAGGTGAGCTATAGGTGAATGTAGTTGTTCTGACCTTGATCATTAGCTGTAATTAAGAAACACCTTTGTGAAAGATTGACAGTAATATTTGATAGCACAAAAATAAAGACCTTTTGTGCCCAAATGAATGGCAGTTTGGCCAGTGAATTTTTTGAGAGCAGAATCTACTTACGTAGTAAATAAATTAATAAAAAGTCCCCAAACCGAAAACAGCCCCCCAAACCCAGAAATAAAACAAAACCTGCAGTTCTTTTAGTCTAAAATATCATCTGCTTGTACTCAATATGCACAAAAACTGGACATTTCAATGGATGGAGAAATTCCGTAGTATAATGTATGGACTGCAAGTTGGTGAGCTTCCTTAAAATCATTTTAAATGCTACATTAACAGCCACAGTGGTGATCAGTGTTTGAATATTGTGTATGTTGCTGACATTAAGTGTGACTTTATTCCGAAGTACCACATTGTGATACTCCATGTCTTACAATAATGATAAAATAGAATAAAATTACATAATGTTTAGTACAGTAATGTAGAAGATACAAAGGTGTGTTTGAAATAATTTTTAATAACCAAGAAGATTGTTTTCTTGTGAGCTTAGGAGCGCTCAGAGATAATACAGAAGAAAATGGTATTTGGTTCCCACAGAAGCATGAGCACTCCATTTTCACTGTTACTGGATTTGGTAAATCAGAGCTGAAATAGTTTGGGAGTCACTGATCATGTTTGGTGTGTTTCAAAATTGAGCTTGTGAGTTTTTCTATGAAGATATCAAAAAGGATTCTGTTATTCTTAACATATACTTAATATTCATGTAATATTACATGCTTACAGTAATTTCTCTTGTGTGCACAAATTCCTGACTTGTACATGCAGTTTAAGCAGGGGCTTAAATAAATTGTACATACAGACCCATACTTGAATGTGCAGTCCTGGTAATCATATTTAAAAATATAAGCATATTTTTAAGCCTCTCCTTTTAAAAATTGGATTATATATAGTAGGTTAGATTGTATTCTCATTGCTATGATTTCTTGCTAATTATAGTAGTGTAAAAGAGTTACACAGAGAAGAACTAAAGAATTGTATAGCTTTAGCTGATCTATTATAAAAGCAATTTGTCTCAGGAAAGTTGTGAACCCAAAAAACGAGCACTGAGATCTTAAATCATTAAAAACTACAGTCTTATAATAAGGCCATAACAAGAAATGGTATCCTTGTAAATAGTGACTGTACTATTCTTCAGTTTTTTATGTTTAATAACTGCCTGTAAGAACATTACCTTTCTTCAAGGTATGTCTTCTCTAGAAAGCTGTTCTACAGTTTATAATAAAGTAGTAAGTCATGTCAGGGAGAACTTTAGTAGGCTTTCAGTGCAAGCCTCAAGTATGTTCAGAGGCATGAAGCCAAGTGCCATTAATTATTTGAGAAGTGTGCTGGTAACTTAACTGTTCTTACACAACAAATCAGTCTGACATAATGCCAGCCAGCTCATGTCATTGCAACAACTTGCAGGCTGGAAGTTGTGATATTTGTCAATAGTTGAAGTCTTATAGACTCAGAAAAAATGCTTCCAAAAAAAGCACCTGCAAAACAAATGAAATAAATGCTATCATAGAAATTAATTAACCCAAGTTAGCCAATTAATTTCTAATGGACAGAGGGAAGTGCATCTGCAGATTCAAATGGTCTGGGTTTGTACACAGAAAAGAGAAGTCCATGATGAACATATCATACATACAAAGTAGAAAACAGAAGGGTTTCTCGTACTGGGGTGAGGGGGAACAGAAATAAAAATGGGGCAAAGGATAAGATATAAGATATAAATATCAGTTTATAGTATCAGTACAAGGGACAGAGATAAGAATCACATGTATATGGTAACATCTGGTAAAGGATATCATAAGATCAACGCTGCTCTCTTTACAACAATTTTTGCACATATATTTAGTAAGAAAGCACTTTAAGTTTTTTACATGTTTCTGATAGGAAGCACTTAGAATCTTTCTCATAGTAGGAGGTATTTTTCTAGCATTTAGTTACGCTCTGATCAAGATATCATGATTTTATAGCTGTTATTACCACACTCAGAGAGCTCTGTTTCAGCATCCAGTAGAGAAAATTAGTTTTGGAAACCAGCAGCACACTGGTCGCTTTCTGAACTCATTTATGGTGCTGGGGAGCACCTTACAAACAGTAGAACAGTTAGTTACTCAAACTAGACCACAAAGCTAACCATGCAACTCTGAACTGGGAGATTCATCTTCTCACAGTTGTTATGACAATAGAAGCCCGAAAAAGAAGAAAAAGAGGAAGTCCTATCTTAAATGGGCCTGAACATTCAGCCCCTATGCTAGCACCAGCATTGCAGGCTGTGATCTGCTGTGTGTTTGCATTTGTTGTGACCATGAAAGATAAACAAATAAGCACCTCTGTATAGAAATGCTGCTTTCACTTTCGTGACACAGAGATAGATAATGTGCAAAAGGAATTGGCCACAAAATAGGTCTGATTTCCGCAGACCAGTTTTTCCTCTTGCAGAAAGAAATATTTGATACAGTCTGATACCTGTTTGCAGTGTTTTCTGATAAGATAGGAATCCTCAACTGTGCTTAGGAATGTAAATGATTCTGTGAAAACAGAAGCCTTCACAGCCTTTCAAGTTGGACACTAATTCCTCCTGAAATCATGTGGAGAGATTCCAGAAACGCCGGTTTCTTCTGCAGTTATAATCAATAACATTTCTTACTGCTGTTTTTCAGACTTCTCTTATGTAGCATTCACTGCAGTGTTAAGAAACTTATCATACTACTGCCTTATCCCTTACCCCCAAAACCCTTCCAGCTGCAACTGTAGCTTCACCACTATTTCAGCTTTCCTTTATGAAAAGCACCTTGATATGCTCAAGAGCTCCCAGCAATGTTAAATAAACTACTCCCTATGTGCATTAATGCTATGCTGTCCCTGATCTAACAGATTTTCTGGATTTCCATGTAGCTTTAGTCAGAGGATGACAGCAGCAACAGTTTCCTTCTTTTATTTTTGGAGGTGGTAAAGAAACCTACAGAAGAAATCTGTCCTCCTTAAAAATGCAAGGAGGGACGTGCCAATGCAACATTGCATCACATAGAAGTAGATGTGCTCCACTCACAGTGCACAGATTCTTCCATTTGGCCTTGGCTTGTGCATCTACAGGGAGCTAACCACGCTAAATAGAAGTTATTAAAGTTTACCTGGAGATTCAAGCATTCTCTCTGCTATTCTGACATGTGCCAGTGAGCTTTCTTGATTAGTGCTGGCTACTTAAATATGCTCCTCCATTTTGGTTCTTTGTGTTACGAGTTCCCAAATAAGCCGGGGCAGGTAAGTAGAGGAATACTTCTACCCTAGACATACAGAGAAGATGGTGGAGTGTTGACTATTACAGCTGATAATCTAGTGTTTCAGTTTTCAGGATTTGCATAGGTGCAGATTGCTCCTTGGCATTGCCATAATTCCAGGTCACTCAGATACCAGCTTTTTACTGGTCAGGATTGAAGGAATGAAGATAGTATTTTCTTAAAAATAAAGCTCTTCAATAATGGAACAATGATGAAAAAGTGGTAAAACATATTATTAAGATTATACCTTAAAATGAAGAGGTTTTACAGCTACTATGGACAGGTCTTGTGACTCAAAGAGTAACTTCTGCCATTTACTCCAGCGCTGCATTACCTTGAAGTGTTCTCAAGATTACGTTTCTCCTGCTTTTCCAGTTAAAGTTAGTTGCTGGAGATGGCTGCTTGGAGATGCAGTGATCTTTTCCTTCCATTCTTTTCCTACAGACCTTTCTGATCCCAGGAGTATGCACTAGTATACTGCAGGAAATTAATTCACTTCTTTTTCCCTTTTTGCAGGGATTGTTTTCCCTGCTTTTTCACTGCTGTCACATTCCTTCATTACCATTTCTATTGTGTACCTTAATTAGCTTGACTGATTTCCTTTGTTCACTATTTTCCTGAAACACAGTGATTTCCTTTAAAAATTAGGCAGTGTAGAAAATAGTATTTATACTATCTCTTTTAATGATTTACTAAGGCTGTCTAATTGTGTGCTGTCTATGGGGTCTATCCATAAAATATCAACAGAAATAAAGACTAATTTGAGCATGGAGCCATGCATTTGAGTATGCATAGTTCCCACCTCAAACAATTTATTAGGTTGCAGGGATCCCCACAACAGAGTCAGCAGCACGAAGTGGCAAGAAAATAGTTGCTTGCCTCTTCAGGGAGGTGCATCCTGTTATTTTTATCTCCCTTCTTCCATCACTAATAAGGTACCACATTTTTCCAGCCATTTTTGTCACTTGCCATTTCTGTGAGACATCTTGACTTTTTATTCTTCCGAAGTCCACAAATACAGCCAAATATAAGCGTATTCTCTGCCTAATAAGAGCCTGCCTATGTGTAATTGGTACTTTGCACATTGTTGAGACAACTTGAAGACACTGTGCCAGGTGAGCATCTTCCAGCATCAGCGTCACTGTCAGAAACTGCTGACAGAAATCAGCAACAGCTATGGATACTAGGGTCTAGATTCTGCTTTTAACACCTTCACCAATTAACAAGAGGTCCTGATGGCCACATACAGTATGTTTATAGTACATTTAAGCACAGAAGTTTTCATTGCATGAAGGAATCGGAGATCATTGCTATTGTAATGGCCCAGGTTTGATAGTCATGCTTGAAAATTTTGAGCCTAAGTTTGCAAAGGCCATGTGTGTTTTATTTAATGCTGGTTTCTTGTCATAATGCCAGTAGCCCAGTGCTGCAGTAGTGTGAATGTTTAACTGCAGAGTCTCTGTGCAGTTAAAAACTGGAGTCTTCCCATTCTAGTAGCTTCTGGTTTTTACCTAGGCAGCCTTTTTATTGACTCAAATGCCAGAAACAAATGTATTTCTCCTAAATCACATCTTCACTAGTCAGAGGATAATCATTAATTTCTTCTAGACCTATTTAAGTGGCATGAAAGCTTTTGTTTAAGTTTTATCTCAAGTTTGGTTTTCACTGTCAGAGCTTATACAGACATACACAAAAGGACTTAACAAAGTAAGACTGTACAGTCACCTTTGGGTCCCCTTTTAGGAAGGTGTACCTGAGCTAGAAACACAAATAAGTTGAGATAAGTTGCAATATATCAACTTTCTCAAAAAAATAAGTGCTGACAAATCAGTGCAGTTTGTCAAATGTACTTAAGGAGTAATTTTAAAAGGTTGCAGACCCTCTGTAAAGTAGGGTAGCGTGTATTATGAATAGCTTTTATTTTTAGTGATATGGTCTTGATCTGTAGTTTCAGTGCTTGATATTTCCAATCAGAAATCCAGCTCATTCTTAGAATGAAGTGAAAAACAAAGTTTTATCAGTATTGAAGACATTACCCATCTCTTTCCTTGAATAGTACCTATGCACTTAGAATCGTATTCTTAAGTTCTAATCTTTGTTTAGGAAGTGTTTAGGGTGCTCTTTTTTATTTGTTTGAAAATACAAAAATGAGTCCTTAGTCAAGATTTGTTTTTTAATAGAAGTTAACAATACAGAATATACACCTATAGAAAAATCTATAAATAAGGTGACAAATACAGTGGGTAGGCAACCTGTTAAAAAATCATTCTGCTTGTGATAAGCAAATAAAAGAGCACCAGTTACCTGTATTATTCCTACATTGTCACTTGTCTCCATCTTGCCCATAAGTTAGCAGGAACCAAAATACAGAAAGTCTTTCTCCCAGATCTTTGAAAATCCTCTATTACTAGGCAGTGATGGCCTCCAGCATCAATACGAAAAGCACCTTAAGTCACTGAGTGATTATTGCTTTGTGTGCGAAAAACAAAGTTTAATGAGATACTTTGTTTTCACACTACAAACACTATTTCAGTCATCTCAGTGGCAAACAAGGTGTTTCTCTTTGTTGTTATCAGAAAGCTTTATTTGCCAGCTTAAAAGTCTTTGAGAAGTAGCTGACAAAGCATCTTAAGAAGTGCAGAATAGTATTCATCTGTGCTGTGTAGTACAGTTCACAGCTCTTTGATGAGCTATTGAATTGCACCTAGTATGACAGGCAGTGATAAAATTAATATCATTGACTGTTCTCCTTGTCTGTGTGAATATGTTTGATAAACCACAGATTCTTTAAAAACATGGTATGTGACCTGAATCAATGCTCAAGTTATGTATTGCAACTAACATCTTGTAAAGAAAAAAACCTGCATTGATGTGAATGGAAAATCTTGTTTAATGTATGCCAATTATCTCTTGTCATTTCTTCTAACTGTTCTAATAAACAACTGCAATAGATATTGAAATATGGGAATGACAGAAAATAAGTACCAGGAAGTGGGGTAAGAATTGTCACAAAGAGAAACACTTAATGTAATTTACCTATCTTTGTTATGTAGTTATACTTGAGGGAGAAGCCTTCTACCTGCCACCTCTTCTTTCCTCTCCCTTGTTCCTCTTCAAAGTCAAGGGTGTGAGTAATGCTTTTATCTGTTCTTCACCTCACAGAGTAGAAATATTAGCAAAAGACAAGAGATTGACTGGAGCATGCAAACATGATGCATGTAAGTGCATGCTGAAGCACACAGAAATATGATCCATCGAATTTACCACAAACAAAACAGGAAAATCAGTCTCCTGTCCCCACTAAGTTTCCTAGGGGTGATTGTTGTCCCCTCCTTACCATCTGTAGGAACTGAACCAAAGTAGAACCTTGTTTCTTGATACATGATGTCTTACATTCTTGTGGTTTCAACTTACCAGCATCTTCCATAATTCATAATCTATCATGGCTGGTCTTTCTCCAGTGGGTTCTTCATGATGTCTCATGTTTCTAGCAACTTCTCCTGCATAGTCTTGCTATCATTTTGAACATGACCCAAAATGAATCCCCTCTCTTTTCTCATAGTCCATCCATGAGCTGAATAAAACAAGGATCATGTGAAGAAAGAGAAGATATGAGATTACTTAGATAGTACTCACAATCAAAGTTTGTCCTCATAGCTTCATTGTCCTAATTCTGTAATATCCTAATCTTAACTTTGTGATCATATTCTCTTTTGTAATATACAATATGGATCTTTTATTATGTTCTTTTCTATACTTTTTTCTTTTCTAGACACTTCTACTAAAATATAAAGTGGTTAAAATAATATTACAGTTCCTTGTTTCTGCGCAGTGGTAGGATAGAATAGGCCTTATTGGATTGCTGTTTAATAAAGTGATCAGATATCAGAGGGGTAAGAGGACTTTAAAAGTGGAATAATTCTATATTGACAGAATGTAACAGATACGAAAGATGTTACTCTCATGGTGCATTAGTGGTTTTCAGTAAGCAATTAAAAGAAATGTGTGAGGTGGAACAGCATAGCAAATTATGTGTTTTAGAAAGATTAAAACACCTCTTCCACAGCTACTGATGGTTGCCATTCATTGTAAATGACAGCAGAGTCTTCTCTATTTTAATTTGATTGATGAGCTCTCCACAAGCTATAAAAATCCCATTTTCATGAGAAATGTCTTCCCACACACAGACCAACAGTGTCAGACATACTTAAGTTTCCTCATTTTCCTTTGGACTCTCCTTACTTCAACTCACTTGATAACGGTTAATTCAGATGTTGTGAAACGGAAACAACTGAAAAGTGGGATAATTTTCTTTCTTTCACAATTGCATGCTCCCACAGAACAGTAAAAATGCTCCTTTCTTTAATAAACAACAAGGTTTATGACCATGAAGATGACCAAGCCTTTATCCAAATGCGAGGGTCTGCCTCACAACCAGTCTGTCAGGAGCCTTTCCTCATGGTCCCAGCAGGATGGGGGGGCCACCCTTAGCTGCACTGCTTCCAAGCTGGATCTGAGGCCCCCAACCAAAGCCCTGGCAGGAGGATGCACTCGGGGCCTATGGGGTGCTAATGGCCACAGACCAACCATGCAGCCATGGCAGCTTCCCACAGATTGTATCTCATTTTAGGCAGTAAGTATACAGTGCACCTCTGAAGCTTTTCCAGTCTGCTTCAGTACCTCTGCAAAGAATATCAACAGCGCTGAACTTCTGCAGCTTCTTCATAAATGCCTTCTCTCACTCTCTGCCCAGGCTGGAAAGCCAGCAAGCCATGAATCACTTTCTTTAAGAGTTCACCAGAGCTTTGCATAGCATTAATTTCTCTTTGCATGCATCTGTGTATAACACAAAACTAAATGCCATATAATAAATTGTAAACAAGAAAAATTATATTAATCATAAAGTTTCTATAGTTTAAATACTTCATAGTAATATCCTGATAGTAAAGCTGTAGTAAAGCACATTTCTAGATGCGTTATCCTTTATGAAGCCGATTAAAGTAACAGTGCTTCTCTGCATGATCTCTGGTATTTCATTGGAGAAAACTTTAGTCTTCTAATTGTTCATTCAGATACCCTGCTAATTACTTAACCAATAAGACAATATATTATCTTCCCCCAGGTTTACAAAAGTCAAATCTCATACAGTTCATATAATTAGTAATTCACAAAGTCACTACTTCTATTAGATAATACTAGGGAAAATAAGATGCCTCCCATTGGAAGGTACAAAAAATACTCTGCGTAACAAAGATAAAAACAAAATTTAGGGTATTTTTGAATAGTCATCATTAGAAGATTTTTCAGATGGCAGCTTTTTTGTAGTCTAAATTTTATTTTATACCAACTTATGCACAAATAATTTGTGAAAATTATACATGCAATAACTATGAGCTGGATGAAGAACATGTTATGAGAAACACTTTGAAAATACTGGTTTATCAAGCCATGGAAAATGAAACTTTCTGTATGCTTAAGCATCTGGAACAACAAGTATTAAACTTACTTTCAATGTATTTACGTAGAGTATGATTTTGCGTGGGAAAGATGTCTTTTCTCCTTCTCCAAATACAAAACCACAACCCATTTATAATTAAAAGTTCCTGAGTTTCTGATTTACCCATCATGCAGTTTGAGTATTAATATTGTGTGGCTGAAACTGCCACAGAGAATGAACAATAGAAATAATAGGAGGACAGGCAAAATCTGAGGTTAACGTTAAACATAGAATCATATAATAGTTAGGGTTGGAAAGCACCTTAAGGTCTAGTTCCAGCCCCACTGCAGGGGCAAGGATGCCTCACACTAGGCCATGTCACCCAAAGCTCTGTCCAGCTGCATATTCATTGATTTTGGTAGAGTAATAGTTTTATTTTCTTTCACCTTGAGTGCTGGCAATCAGCACTGAGCTATCCTGAGAGCTGAGTTATCCCTAAGTTATCACAAGCTGAGGCTTGTGATCATTTGTGGGTTTTCAGCTTGTGTTATTTTATCTTGTTTATGAAGGGCTGGTTTTTACTTGAAAATATCCAATAATCGTGCTTGTGTGTTTCTACTTTTGGGCAGTTATAAGTAGCTTTGTAAACTTATCCATAGAAAACCTTCCTTGATATCTTCCTCTGCCTCATAATTTATGGAACATACCTGGCCTAATGGATAAATGTGTTGGATTCAGAGCAAGTAAAATGATCCACATATTCATCCATTATTTTTTCCCATCTTTTCCATGAGTGTATATGTGCTTTCTTTTAAGAGACATAGCATATCCAACCCATAATTGCTTTAAATACATTACAAAATACCATTTCATAACAAAACATTCAGAGTCTTCTTGAGTTTTAGTTTAGAATAGTGAACTGCTTGAAGCTGAAACAAAACATTTCTCTTGAAAGAGAATGCTGTGTTTCTTTTGATCTGAAGTGGTTTGTCATTTTGGGGGACAGAAGGCAAGAAGGAATGATTTCAGAACCGACAGACTTGAATTTCAGAGGTAATAAAGATTTAAAAGAACGTTCATTTTACACTGACTGAAACTGTAACTTGGAATTTCCATCTCCTTCATCACAAACATCTTTGTATTGCACCACATATATGAAAGGCAAGAATTTAATATTCATCCTCAGATAAGCTAGGGCAGGCTTTGGGCATGAGAAAAAAAGAAAGGAGCAGGTAACTGTAACACCTACCCCAGATTTTTGTCCTTATCTCCTCTCTTCCTCCCAGCAAAGCTAAGAGGAGTCAGTGCTTACAGCCTTATATCTACAGTGCTGCCTTCTTCCATGCACCAGACCTGCTGTCTTTCCAATCAGTAGAAAATTACCACTCACTATAATCACAGTTGTATCAGGCCAGTAGCCTTCTTCCAAGGGGAAAATCCCTGCTGTTCCCTCCCCTCTTATCTCTTAACACCAGAAATACTTCCTTTTTTTCCTCTTTCTATAAGCGACAGCGGGGCAGGATTCCTCCCTAATGTCTCTTCAGCAAAGTCAGAAGAACACACTGGGAGGAGAATTGCTGAAATTGTTGGGTCAAAATTAAGCTCTTAAAATTACATTTGAAAAGTTGGCTCTTGGATCCTGATAGGCAATCAACTGTTATCTTTTGCAGTCCCATCTTCTCATTCCTTTTCCCTCAGCTACTAGTGAAACTGCTTTGATATCAAACAAGTCCTTTGGAATCAGAAGCAAAACTGATCTCTGTATGTGTTATCTATGAGTTAATACTTTTTACTAACTCACTTTATATGAACTAACAATCCATAAAATGCATTATTTTGGATACTTTTAAAAAGTACCTCATTTTATTACTGTTATTTTGTCTTACTACAAGAGCAGGAAATGCTGCCTAGTTCCTCTGGCAATGTAGAGAAAGAAGTCTTGAATATGTCAAAATGAGAAAAAAGCACATGGATCTTCCAAATTGTATTTATAGCAGTGTATTCTATCTGTGCTGCTGGAGGAGTCAGGAGTATGAGTCTGTGCAGTCTATACATGTTTGAGTTGCTCTTTCGTTTGTTTCAGTTCTGTTTTCGGATCGGGAAGCCAGAAGACGGTAACTGCAGTACATACTGGCATGTGTAAATGTGGTAGCTGACAGAAGAAAGAAATCGCTGTTTTAAACATGTGTGGTGAAGTCTGAGGATGGTTTTAAAATAGTATTTCAGAATGCAAAACCAGCAGGTGTATGATAAGATTTGTTTTAACAAATTGTTTCTGTTTTAATGGCCAGCAGAAAGGCACCTAAGGCTGTGCTGTGGTCAAGAACAACAGGGACCCCTGCTCTAAGTAGCCTCCCTCCTCTTCTGCTGTCACATCCAGGCCAGCAGCAGTCACTGTCACTCATAGTATCTGTCTTATCCAAGCTTTGC
>JANHGB010054017.1:0-18989 GCA_026283785.1 Coracopsis vasa
GGGGGGGATTAATTTCATTTTACGGTTCTAATTAAAAGATGTACGTCCCCCTTTAAAAACAACAACTGCACGACACAACAATGTTGCTACCCACATAAATAATATCTCCTGCCCATAACGTAATCCGTTTCGTGTTGCTCCCGGTTAAAAACAAGTAACAAAGTCTTCCATCAGCATAACTTTACCACTGAAGCTTTTAAAGCCTTGTTAGGGAAGGTTGCTCTAACCCTCCTGCCCTCCCCACCTCCTGCACTACTCCAATTCAGCAAGAGAAATTCCTAGTAAAGCCCACTTCAACAATCAGTTCAAGACATGTACAGGTCTGGAGGGGCTTATAAATTACACCGGAGTATGCTCTGAAGTGTTCTTGTAAGTTAAAAACGTTCCAAACCTTCCAGTTTCCAGGGCTGTGTGATTATTTTAATCTTATATTTTTATGCCATGGAACTAGGTAATGATTTTTGTTTGTTTGTTTAAACAAAAGGACACACAAAATCCCCAGAGGTATTTAAATGTTAAGGGGCTGTAAATACAAACATGTAAGCAAACTTATGCTCTCCCCTCCCACATGTCTGAACAACCCCCTTCTAGTGAGTGATGGTTTATTAAATTTTCCATGCTGTGCTGAATATCAATTTAATGTGCATTTTGGAATGTAATGTCTTACACAGATACGCACCCCGTATTACATTCCTAATGCAATATTGACAGAAATGCTGGCAATTGACCTTTACAAAACTTTGGCATCATCCGAGAAGTGTGATGACTCTGTTTTATTTTGTACTTGTACAGAATAAAGAGTCTGTGGGTGCTTTATGGTGACAGAGTCTATGGTATCTCAGTGAGATCTCTTGTTTTTACCACTATTTCCTAAGGGTTAAAAACCAGTTATCTTGTCCCACCGATGGTGACCACTCCACACTGAATTTCACAGAGCACAGAGTCCCTTTTCTGTGTTCAGACTTAGCTGCTCAACCAGCATTTAGGAAACAGTCTTAACTTTCAAACTGAAGTTCATAGTTGAAAATGCGGGTGTCAGTATGGTTCTAATTAAAACATAGAGACTCTTGCAGAACAAGGCTTGGTGCTGTGGTAAGGCGAGGGCTAAAATTCTGTCATTGCTGCTTTCATTGCTTAATATTCACACACCAGTGGAAAAGAAGGGGCTTTTCCCCTCTTCTCTTTAACAAATTCTTTTGGTTCCTGAGCTTAATTCATTAATCCCTTGGCATTGTATCTGCCAGATTCAGCAATTCTATTGATCAGCAGCATTGTTAAGAAAATAGAATTAAAAAAGTAATGTTGATTTTGGTCATTCCCACACTTGTTATCCTGAGCATTTTCATGCTCCGGGCAGTGGATTAGAGCTCCAAAATGACAAGAGACGCCTGTCTGTTTTCCATGGATTACTTGCTACAGACATTTACTCTGCAAAGGAATTCATGTCACTTTGAGATTATTTGGGGAATTGGCCTAATGAATTATCCTTTTGTATTGAGCAAACAATTAGAAACAAAACACAAAAGTTGCACCATATTCAGGACCTTATAAAGCACATCACTTTACAATGATGTTGTTACACTCAATTTACTTCTAGTTGCATAAAGAAGGCACAACTACTTTTTTTTCTTATAAGGAAAAGGGAGTATGAAGCTAGAATCCTATCTTTCTCGTGTAGAATGAATGTGTAACAATCCACACTATTTTACAGCAACCAAATAAACAAATCATTGTCCCCAGTCAATATATATTTTGCCCAGAAAACATATGGATTAGATACAATGAGTGCTAATTTATCCAAGATTGCATCTGAGAGGTAAAATACAGCAACATTTTAGGAGAGAGAAGAGATACCTTTTGCATCCTTCATGTGAGAGACCACTTAGTTTTTGCCTTCCTCTGTGGGATATGCCAGTCTAAAGACACAGAGAATGGTAAAAACTGATCCTGTGGGTTGTCCTTCTGCTACTTAGCTCTCAGTAGTGCTAATCAGCTAGTCAGGAGAGCATATGCTACACCCCCTTAAAAGGAGAGGGGCAATGGCAGCACTTCAGTGGTGCTTGAAGAAGCTTTGTATCTCAAAGACACCCATTGCCATATGTTGCTTCTGCCAAGGCAAAACTGGGCTCTGCTTGGAAGGAATGATTTGGCCAATGTTCCTATGGCCAGTGCCAGAAATGTCAACTCTGGGAATTTAGGGTGGGCAACATCTCACTTTCAAATAACAATCTATTCACCTTTTTTCTTTGGTCTTTTGAAAGCGATCTAGCTGCTGAGTTTAGAGAGAGGGGAAAAGTGAAATCCAAACTCTTCACAGTTCTTCAAACAATACCCTTCTTCCCTGAAGAAAAGAAGACCACAGTTACTGGCTTAATTAATTATTCCATCATTGCTCAGCAAGTTCAAAAGGAATAACAGTTCTTCTGCATCTCTTCACATTTTTGTTGCAGGCTTTATTTTTATTTTCTGTAAAGGCATTTATATGACATTCTATATAGTGTTTTATATCGCAAAACCCAGATATAGGCACTTGTGGGCTCTGTTTAACATTTCTGGTCTCATGCTGTATGGCATTATGGTTTGGAGTTTTTTATGCCACCTTCCAATATGTGCAGCAACTTCACATTGATAGATCCTACAAAAAGTTATACTTGCATGTGTCTGGGCTTTCACTGTTGAGCATCCATGCAGAATTACTCTTTCAATAGCAAGCTGGCATCCTTTGGCATTTCTCATTATTGTATTCCTTGACTCATGATTACTTCAAACCTTCTTGCTGCTGCTGTGATTTTTATACTTAGAAGCTCTTGAAAGCTTAACTGCTCTAAGAAAGTCTTTAGTGTGCTTTAAAAAAGTACTTATGTTTTCAGAATAATTTCCTGTGTTTTAAATGAGTCATTGCTTGTTTATATTGATGTGATCAGGTCCTTCTCAGAACTGCACAGGAATTACCATAATCCTTTTCTGATATGCAATACTAATCCAGTAATTTTTGAAGGAAAGATTTTTTGGCTTGAGTGTGGAATTTCTGGTTAAAATCAGAGAAAGAAAAAAACCCCTCACAATCTGTATCTGACTGCTAAAGACCTCCCTGGGGAATACACTCCTGTAGGAAATGTGAAATCTTAACTCGAATACACTCTCTGCTGTTTTCTTCCATAGCAGGTGAATTGCTTGATAAGCAGAATATTTACAATTCTGTGAAGGGTCCCTTTGAAACTGCTCCAGCTGTATACTTAATGATACTTGTAATGTGCTTTAGAATAATTGAATAATTATTGGCCAAAAAGGAGTCTCAGTCTACAGCTCAATTATAAATGCATTTGTCATGAGATGCGTGAGAGACCCAGGATGCAGCTTCACAACATACTGACTTCAGAAGCAAAATCCCATTTAAGAATATCCAGGCACCCTCTACCACATTTTGCTTCTATGTCACGGACTGCCACTCTCTTATTTGGGACACTGCAAACTTTTTGTAGGGACATACTAGAAACATGGTGAAAAATAATGTTTAAAAATAATCCTCATGGCCATAAGAGGGGGGTTGTTTTACACAGAAACACAGTGCATGCACCAGCTAATGGAGTAGAAAGAATTGTGAACTGGCATTGGGGAGCAGCAGCAATGAAGAGGAGCTTCAGATGTTTGCCTAACTTCTGAAGGCAACATGTCATGAAGCTCTACCTTCAGGTTCAAGTCCTTTGCCTCATTCAGACAGGAATCTAAATCTGGAATCTATTTTACATAAAACTTAATGCTGACACAGTCATTCTTCTCTGGAAGAAGGCGTATACAGTGAAGAAAAATGCTTCTGATATCCAGACCTGCTGAAATGGATATCAGCTATAATTTTCACAGTGTTGATGATTATCACATTAGCTCAGGAGGTTATAAATAGCTACTTCCACCTGGATTTTAAAGGATTCAAAATTCTGTGGAATGGTACTTCTTAAGTTCTGAAGCCATCAGAGAGCAAAGTTACTTAAAAATGCATCAGCAAAAAGGGAGTTGAAGGTGTAATGTTTAACATTTTATCAAACTGGAGTTGCCAAAATCGTGGGCTTGCATCTAGATCTGGAAATGTTCTTGCTGTTGGAAGTCTAGACATGTCTTGCCCCACAGCTCCCATGGGCTACATTGCATTTGGTAGCCTTATTCACATCTCCTGAATCTACATGAATCCATAACATTTCTTATTATCACATGTGACTGGGTTGCTAACTACACCAGTTCGTATCTGCATTCTCTCAGTAACACTGCATCTTACCATCTTGTCACAATCAACATTTCCTTCATTTCTCAAGACTAATGAGACTGTACTGTATGTGATGCTTGTACTTTTGGCAGTATAATGGGATCTGTATCAGTATGATGTGTTTTATTCACAATGCTTTCAGGTCTATTAAACACCTCATCAAATTCTTCAAAAATAGTCTTTGCATCCTGTTCTGTAGACAGGTTATATGCCTGTCTGAACAGCAGCATTTTCAGATTGCTCTTCAAACCTAAACAAACCTTTCCTATCCCCTTGGCCTCCGCTGCCAAATGTGTCACAGGCAAACGTGTGCCAACTGTGATAACCAGAGCCATGGTAAGAAACCCACCTGTATAGCTCAGTGCCAGGCATGTGACATTAATAAGGGTTATGCAAAGCTTATTTTCCTCAACTCCTGGTATGGGTCAGTAGCTTCTGTTTCAATGGATTAGCTCTGGGGTACTCATCCAAATTGAAGAAAACTTTCAAGTCAATTAACTTTCAAGTACAGAGACTTCCGTCCCTCTGATTGCTTATGTTTATTGGCTGTTGGGCCTTCATTGAGGAAATACTGGCAAGGACGTATGTTTTTTTACAGGAGATGAGGGAAATGCAAAGAAATATTTCATGTTCTAATTCTTCAGAGAAAAGCCAATTTAAGAAAAAATCATTATAAAGGGGAAAACAAAAGAACAGCAGCCATGAAACTTTTGGCTCCTTAAATCCTATTCCAGGCCTGATGTGTTGAACTTTATTGAGGGAAATCTGATCAAGCCGGAAGGTCTCCTCCCAAATGACTGGCTGCAGAATTACTCGCTCCTCTAACCCAACAGATTTAATGGTTGGTGGATGTCTGAAAAGATAGATAATAAACTGGGCCTGTCCTTTTCCCTACTGCTGGCTGAAAAGCCAAGTTGCAAGGTGTATTACACATAAATGCATTACATATTCAGTTACTTTAGCATTCAAATCCAATTTGGCTTTTATCATCCACATTTTTTCAAAATTGGAACAAGTGATGACACATAAAATATTTTACTGCACAAAACTCAAGGAACTGCTATGTAGCAGAAGAATAAGACATAGATCAATATCAAAACAGGGTTTTCAGGATTTCCTCCTTGTCTTTGAAAGGCCTCTTATGTTCCAATTTGCGTCTTTAGACCCCTGTATACTTTTCAAGGTCTGATCCTAAGGGATTTGCTCAGGGCAGCACACTAAGACATTAACATGACAAGAAATTGATCCTGGTTTCTCACATACTGTGCTAACAGTCACATCCTTACCTCTTCATTTGTCATAGTATGCAAGTCATTCCTGTCAGCCCTAAAAGTTCCTGCTTATCACTCCGTATGCAGAAAATCCCCAGTTCTATTGTATCTGGGATCCATCATGGCCAACCTTTTGGCCCTCCACAATTTTGCTTAGTAAACCTTTACTGCCAACTGTCAAAGACTTGAAAGACACAAAAGTATCTTGTATGCCACCCATTCATCACAGGCTTTTAAACAGTCCAGGTGAACTGCAGCAAACCAAAAACTGAAAGCGTATGCAATGTCTGCTGTGATTATTGTTCTTTTCTGGACCTTTCTGCTTCTTTCTCTGTTGTTGAGGGTTTTTTTTTAGTTTGTTTCCCTTTATTTTTTTTCTTCTTCTTGTGCTGAGTGGTTCATTAGTGTATGACAAAGATATAAGACCAAGAAAACTGTAGCCGGCTGTCATCTTCATGCATCTGCCCTATTTGGCTTTCTAGACTGAAAAAACTTTTTAATGAGGATGTTTTTTTCATAGATGAATTCCAAATCTGACTCTGTTGAACAGAGTGTGTGGGTGCAAATCGCCTTTGGAAGATCAAAGAGTAACACACAAAATGTAGGGGCTAAAGAGTCAGTTTATGGCTTCTGATGCCAAAACTGATAGCTATTTAATCACTACTCAGATAGTCTGTGGAAACTGGGAATGGTAGGTAAACTGTGATAGCTTAGAAAAACTTGGTTGAACTTTCAATAATTTGACCTCTGTGAATGCTTTTAGGGTCAGCAATATGTAGAAGCGTGTGCTAGAAGAGAAGGGGGGAATTCAAAGAAAAACAAGCTCTAAGAAAGCATTAAGTAACTCTCTCTTTTCCTCTCTGAATCCCCAGTGAATAGGGATTTCAGAGGGGAGGGGAACTTTATCCCTTCTCTGGATTGAATTTGTAACTCTTTCAGAAAAGCTTTCCCTACATTATTTTCCTATTTGTTTCTCTGATATCAGAGTTCATGATATTTTAGGCAGGTAAATATAGACACAGGAAAGAAAGATTTCTTCTGTCTCCTGAACTGCTGAAATCTGAAACAAAGTTAGGATGGAGCTGAACCAGTCAGTCACGTAAATCTCGTCTGTAGAGATTCAAGCGTAGGTTGAACGCATGCACGCACATACACCATTAGAGCAATTCTCTAGGAAAATAACTGAAAACCCAGCTTGTTTTCTGTTTCTCAGGCATTCTAGAAATACTTCAAATACTTTCCCACTTTGACATTTGTATGTGCATACAGAGAGCATAACTACAAAGAGCATCAGGTAATAAAACACATCTCTGAGTGTGTATTTTTTCCACCAGGCACGTGGGCTTGGTGAAAGTGCAGTCAAACCTAAGTAAATCTAACAGTTGCAGTCCATTTCCCTTCTTTTCTTTTGTCTCCAAGTAGGGTATGAAGCAGCAGCCTCAGAGCTCAGAGCTCCCTGGAGCAGCTCCTCCGGTGACTGAGGACTTTTGGCAGTGTTAAAGGTGGTAAAAGTGGTAAAGGAAACATATAGTCAGCTGTGGAGAGGAGAGCTGCACCATGGCATCCTGACACCCTGCTGGAGATCATATGATAATGGGGATCTGCTGACACTATAATATCTTTCTGCTCTCCTTCCCGATTCCCTATACCTGAGGAGAAGGAAAGACAAAGAAGCTGGTATTGCCAGTAAATATTTCCTATGACAATGGAAATTCTCAGTTCTGGACCAAAATTAGCTACTTAGCAACACCTTAGTGACTTGTGATCAGACTAGGAAGGAAAAAATTCATATACTAATAAGACAGGTATTCTGTACATGCCAAATAGTTTAAATTAAAACATACTTTATGTTATACCAAAATATTAATAGAAAAAGGTTGGGCTCATACGTGCACCCTCTTTATCTAGCTATATATATACACACAGAGACAATACATGCTGTATATGGATTGTATAACATAAATTAGCATAATTAGCCGTCTTCATTTTCTCTGGCATTTCACACTATCTCACAGATGGATCCCTCAGGTTTTCTTTTTTGTTGTTATTTTTTCTTTCTGTTTAAAGCTTATATGCATCATGTACCAGTTCCATGAATCTCTCAGCCAAATTTCAGAGTATTTCTTGAAGCTTTACATAACAATCTTGTAAACTATAAATATATGTCTATGAAGGTTACTTTTCTTTTTTTTTTTTCCCTTTTTTTTTCATGTTTGACTCTACCTTCAAGTGAAACAGAACCAGAATATGTTCATAAAGACGAAAATCCCATTGTTTATGCTGATCGGCACAGACTAGGCAGTGAGGGGGAAAAAAACAAGGCATCTGTTGAATACAAATGAAGACAGCAGGTTGGTGTGTGAGTACTTAGGTTCTGAAGTTACTTGTCATTTGCTTTTAGTGGCTGAAACCTCACTTTCCTCCTCCAGCCTCTCCTCCCCCTGCCATGGGACAAAGTTATGGGAAACAAGGTGACTTCACATGAAATTGCAAAAGCTGATGCACACAAGCTCAGTCATTTGAAGCAGTGTTCCCTCTCAGACCTAAGTTTATCAATGATGACTTTATTCTAAGCACTCCCTTTTAGCTGCTGTTAAAGAGCCTTGAAACTCCTTGCATGATGTTGCTAACGACAGGGAACAGTGTGCAGAAGCCTAGAATTAGTGTCCTTAAAGGGTTTATTATGATGGCAAAACCAACTGTTAGGAGAGCTCCCTTGTACCCAAAAGGTCTATATTGTGCTTCAGCAAAGGCGGGGGGTGGGGGGGGGTTAACAATAAATTGTGAAAATTGGAAGGAGAAGAAGAGAAAAAAAAAACAGCACTCCAGACTTCAAACAAATCTTGCTCTCCATTTTTCTTCCAAGGTGTTGAACGATACATGATGTCATATGATGTGTGGTAATTCCCCCTTCTCTGTTTTGAGGGGAATAAATGGGTTCTATTTCTGAGAAAATTTATTAAAGCCAAATTTTACTGTCAGTTACCCTGGGTCAATCCCAAGCAGCAATTCAAATGCAATTCCTCTGGATTCATGCTGATGTAACGGAGAAGAGAATGTGGTGCTTGAAAAAGCAGCTGTCACCTTATGGAAAACTTTATGAAATATCTTATTTGGAAACAAGTGTTCCTCTGTGCAGTGTATTTCCCTGTACTTCTTTTTTCTCATTCTTTCTATCTGAAGACAGTTCTCTAAAACAGAATCACTGTTGTTTCTTAAGAATTTATCTGCTTCTGCACTTATTCCCCACCTGACATCATAATCCTCTGTTTGTGACATAATAATCATTTTTAGAATGACCAACTGTGATAGTACAAGCTAGGCTTAAAATCTGATCCGAAAAATGCATTTTACTCTGATATCTTACACAACGTCATATCAGCTTTCAGCTCAAGAGATAATAATTTCAACCAAGTGACAATTCAGTTTTCATACAAGGGAGTGGTACACTTGATATAACTCTCTAGAGATAATTCCCTCTGGAGTTTTCAGTTTTATGACTTGACCTTTAAAGATATTTCAACTGTCTACCCAATGCTTGGTAATGCAAGTCTAACAATTTTGCTGAAGTAGAAAACATTAGGTATACTATTCAGTCCAGTTTCCCACAGGAGTTAAAAGTTGCAACAAGCAGAAGCTTAAGAAAAGGAAAATCAAATGCAAATATATTTCTCATGAATTCTTCAATGAATTTCAGATACCATAATGATTTATGAGAATAACCTGAAAAGCAGCATCCTTTTTGACAAGTGCTGAGTGAGTACCCTTCTAAAGTTTGCAGTCTTATGTTTGAGGATACAGTTTCATCCGTATTTTTGCTCTGAAATTCAGTGGTTTCTCTGTTCGTCCTACCATCTTTGGCAGCTTTAGCTGGAGTTATTCATAGGTTTCAAATTATGCACATGCTTTGCTGGATCAACTCCCATATGTGTTGAAATTTTGCTATGTGTAGGACAGCCAGCACAATCCAGAATCAGGGAGTGCCAATTTTTTTTCTTCAGCGCACTTCAAACTTTAAGGAAGGACCTCCGGGAAAAATAAGAATCTAGGGAAACAAATTATCAGATGCTGTGTAGCCTGAAACTTCTCCTCTTGACAGCTAAAAACACTTGGAAAATGTCAGACTATGCCTAAACTTAAGCCTGGTGACTAACTCAGTCAGATGCAGGACAAGACTTTTAGAGTCTCAAAGTTTCATGGTAAAGTAGACCATTATATTGAACTGTAAATTAACAAGCAGGTTGAAGAAATAAACTAATATTTTGTGAATATTCTCTACAGCAATTGCTATTTTAAAATCATAATCTCTCATTAAAGAGCTCCCACCCTTCCACAAGTTTTGTTTTCCTAAGTTAAGAGAACTCTGGCTGGTGAAGGACTTATTTTCCTCTCAGTAAAATGTCCTGCTATGGTAAAATGTTCCATCTGGAGTGCCCAGCTATAGAACTGTAAAAGTAAATTTCTCTATGCTATCATGTCTTTGAAAGCCATGTGCACACAAGATGAGTCTTTTATACCATAAGATGGATCTCTGATGACATGAATTAGTATATAGCATGTGTTGCTTTGGAAAACTTTGTTTAATACTAAACACTGGTTGATGATACTCTCCAGTGATATCACATTACAAAACTGATTATAAAAGTACCGCAACCACATCATGGATAAAGTTATTATCCATTCTGGTTACCACACCAATGCCTTACCGTGCAAATCCATGCTAGATTTATTGACCGCAAATTATTGTATATGTGAAATAAAGTAGTTAGAGAAAGAAGCATATCTTTATGGCTTTCAGCACATCTCCTGTGGAAACAGCATGAAAAATGCAAAACCTATTTCACTAATCTCTTCCAACATTCTGTATATTCAACAGCCACTGCCTCAAAAGCCATATTTCTCCACTGATCACGTTTTCAAGATTCCCGAAACAAAACTTTCAGAGTACAGTTTGATAGAGACTGTTAACTTGTTTTCTTGCGTATACATGTCTTTTTTTTCCCAATGTATTATATAGTTCAATTACTGGAAAGGATAAGTTTGAGATGCTTACTGTTGTTATTGCATGAAATTGATCTGGGCTCCAGCCAAACGCAAGTCTCATTCTCATTAAGATGGAGACGTTCAGATGAAAATTAAGACCCTTCTAATGAAATATATTGGAGGATTAAGTTACAAGTGGCAGGGCACATTACCTGATTTATCTAGCTGTGCTTGCATGACTTGCTAGGCCAGCAGTTATGACAAACATTCTTTGCGCAACCTATTTTCAAGACTATTTCCATTAAAAGTAACATGATTGAGTACACTGCTTTGCTCATAGTTGAGATATGCTTCAATGTTTATATCAAACCAATTAAACTGTGTTGTTTTAAAGCAATAAAAATGTTTCTTTAATTGCCACATGTTCTTCTTTGCCATTTTCAAGTCTGGAGAAGAGGAAATAGTTTGCAAGCTTTTTGTGCATGCTCTTTCATCCTCATGCAGTTGACCGTTTAATTTTAACTTGCATTGATTTGTATGATAAAATATTCTAGATCTTTTTGTGTGTGTGTAATTGTACTGCTTTCTAACTTTTCTGTAACGTTTAGAATAAAGATATCTAAAGTGATATTATTATTGTTGCTGTTATTATTGTTATTTCAGGCATTTTTCTCGCTTATGCATTATCATGATTGTACCTCACACGTTACAGGAAAAATCACTGAGCAGCTAAGTTTAAAACACTGTAGTTGCACACAATCACGTCATTAACATACTCTTGCTGGCAGTTGGAAAATGTGTTATATAGCTCCCTTTGACACATATGCTCTTGTGCAATATGTACCATCATCTTCATAAGCATGTATTAATTCTGAGTGTCTCCATCTGAACCAAATTAAAAGAGCCTGAATTTAAAGTACTGGACATCCTGAGAAATGTCTTTTATAGAATGTTATATTTGGAGGCAAGTAAAGTTAGCTACCACTTCTGAAAACCTCTTGGAAAACATTATATGTGGGTTTAAAGTTGGGGAATTAAACTATATAAAATTCTGAGCTATTTGGTCTCTGTGTGCAAGTAGAAAAATAAGAAAGGGTCTTCTATTCAATACCTGAAATTACAGTGAACAAAACATTTCTCTGTGGACTTTTGGTGTCTTCTGTGTAACATTTTCCTTTGCATTCATGTAAGCTAGAGTACCAAAGGTCTATTCAAAGCTGGTTTGATGTAGAAGGAAGACATGGAAGGATACAGGGCATCAAGTTACCTGCAAGTCCATCGGGAGTGTTTGTTCACACTAAGTAAGTGGGGTGTAGCAAGTTCCTTTGAACATCAGGTTTTAATGGCACTAATGTTACCTGCCTAGAAACAGCTATGGGTGTATGGAAATAGCCCGAGGACCAGAACGGGTAGATTAGCCCCTGGATAGTTAGATAGATTTTTTTTATGAAACATGAAACATCTTAGGACTACTCAGCAGGCTGTGTGTTTTGGGGCTCAGGTTGTAGGGCCTATACATAGGACTGTGTAACCCTGAGTTGTTATGCATCATCCTGACTGTGTGAACACTTAGCCTATATAGCTAGTGCATGGTAAAAATGTGTGAGTTCATACCTCTGTCACCAATGCAAAAAAGACTATGATGGGGTACACTTCTTGTCCCTCCATCACAGAGTAACTCCATTCACTGCTGAAGCCTTACTCTTCTCGGTGCAGCACACCACAGAAGCAATTTGTCTAGCACTGAGGTTTCCAGTTGGAAAGCTCAGCAGAGGCAGGAGGAAAAAGAATGGAGAAAGGAATTGATGAAAATCCCCCAAACCTAATGAAGTTCTCTGAGTTTAGAGGCTGTTTATGTGGTGGGGAAAGAAACTGAAACTCTTCCCAGAGAACTTTATGATTAGTAATGGCATTAAATGTTTGAGCTGATATTTGTACTATGTCTTGTACATTGTCTAAGAGAAAAAAAACTTCTGAAAGAGTCAAATGATGAGAGAAACAGAGATGCAGAGATGAAGAAAGTTTTCCTTGAAGTACTATAAATTCAATCCAATGTACTGCATATATTAGACCATTTTGTATCTCTGAGAGGTCTCAAGTTAATGGAGGAAAGCACAATGTATACCTGTAAAGGAGAGGGATGATGACAACATTGTACTTCATATGCACTTAGAGAGAGAGAAAACAAAGAGGGCATATGCCTTTATGAGGTGCCATATATTATTTTACAAACAACCTATGTTCATGGGCCATATTAGACAGCAAACTCCACTTCTGTCCCTGTCAAGTGTCCAGCTTTAGCCAGCAAAGACCTGATAGCAGATATCTACAATCATACAACAGTAAATGGAGGGCTTTGAACTCATTTGCTTGCATGAGATAAATAACTTTAAGAGACATGGTTAATAGCATACTTATCTTGTGCAGAAGTGGAAGAGTTGGCTGTGATCCACTTCCGACTGAATTTTTACTACCACAGCTAGTATCAGATAAAAGCTATTTTCAGGAACCAAGAAAATTGTGTTTGGGAGAACAGCGGGGTTCTGCCTCCCTCGTGACAGTTGGGAGTTAGTTGAAATGCCGTAATTTCATTTTAGCAAATTATGTTAGGATACCTCTCCATCAGAAAAAAGTCTTTGCTATGCATGTGTAACCCAGAATGTCAGCAGTGTCTGGAACAGTACAGGTTAATGTTATAATGGTAATAAATAAGTAAGAAGTTCAACTCAGAACAGCCAATAAGTTACAGATCCAACAGTCAGCTAAGGAATCTGGCCAAGGCAGAAGACATTTACCATTTAAAGGCCTTTCTACTACTTACGGGACAACAGTTCACACTACAAAAAAAAATCTGTCATAATACTGATTGTCAAAGGAAAAACAAAAACTTCACAGGCATAGAGACTGTCTTACGCTGTGTACCAGAAGGTGATGCATCCACAACACAGCTTAGTGGATGGGACAAGATTTACTGTATACACTGCTGTATCTATGCTGCTTCTTTCTATGTATTTTAAAGAATGTCATTCTTCAGTAAGTAATAAATTCCCTTTCAAAAACTATGAGCCTCACTGAATTTTTTTTTATGGAGAACATTTCACATACACCATTTTGCCTAATTTTTAAAAATAAAGATATTTCTTCAATGTCTCTGGGACATGAAGAGTCACTTCAGGAGAAAACAGAATATTATCTAGTTGTTTTTTTTCCCTATTAATTTTCTACAGTCTGTATTTCTGCTCTGTGTTTCTACTAACCACAGGTGAACAACCTCAAGGGCAGGGGAGGCAGATGGTTAAAAAAATCAGCAATGAAGAAATCTCTGTCTTCTACCTATACCCTTTCAAACCTGAGCTGTTTCACAACAGAGAAAGTTCTTTCAGTAATAGTAGTAATTTAATCTCCATTTTTGTTAGAAAAGGGTTACAGAGTTTTGGATTAAATTCAGCCTCTAGTTACCTGTGTTTAAAATGTACATGATACATTCTCTCTGTGACATCCTTTTAGATGCAGACCGAAAGCCATGTGAACCATTTGCTGATTCTATAGTGATGGACTACTAATTTCAGGTGGCATTTCTATATATCACCTCAATGCAATAAATAGCAGTCTTTAATAATGTATATCATGGAAATCTGATTGCTTGAGAAAAAGCTGTCTTACAGTTTTGCTCTGAAAAACAAATGCATACTCTGTCCATTTGCTTATAGAGGTGACTGAGATTTGGATATAAAAAATTTCAGGATTAGAAGGTTGATCCTATTTACACTCAGGAGAAATAATGCACTACCTATAGGCAAGAGCAGTAGCCTTAATAAGGAACTGATACAAAATTATCAAAGTGGTGATAAACAGTGTCATCAACACACACACCTCCCCTACCCCTTTTCATCCCCCCCAATCCAATTACTTCTAAATTTTTATGATAGAGGTAGAGGCCTCCTCACAGCCACCATGGAGCTTTTGAGCATGCCATGAATAATCTGTGTATTGCATTTAAGTATACCCAAAATCCCATGAGCATATAGGAGCAACATACTGGAGCCAAAGAAATCTAACAACTATACGCTAGTACAGTTACAATTGAAGAAAGTAGCTGAATAGATCAACTAGTAGATCAACTCCTTTAGAGAGAAGGAGTTCTTAACTTGGCTTAACATAAAATGTTCCCATCCTACACACTGAGACTCACAAGTAATTTGAACATACATGTATCTGAGCAGGAGCACAAAACTTTTGAAGGTGAGGGAGGATTTTTCAATATAAACATAGAAGAAGCCCAACATTTTTAACTTTGAGAGAATAAACATGAGTGATATCTGAGATCATATATTTTGATTACCTAAGTCTTGACTAAGGTTTTCCTCCCAACATTGTCTTGGGGTAGTAAAATCAAGTTTGCAGTGAAAAGAGACTGATTCCCCTAGCACTCTTGTAAGAATAATGTCAAGCAAAGTACATTTTTCAAGAAGGTGGCATTCACAGTGCTCTCTGCCTGCTTCTCCTGATGTTTTCTTGGGTACATGTGAATTTATGTCCCTGCCACCACTGAGCTGATGTAGCACCAGCAGCTAAAAGATGGGCAATGAGAGACCTCAATGCACTGCACACATTCTCCAGATATACTGTATACTCTTCCCAGGAATATCAGATTTATTATGCAAGTGGAGAACCAAAGCACAGTGCACCCTCATTAAAACTGGCCTTCCTAACAAAAATGGATTTATGGAACACTTCTAAAATAACAATTACATTTATTACATCCATACTAAATGAGATGACATAAAGAAAGACCTAGGAGACTCTTAAGGAAGGTAGAGACCTGGACCAGTGAATCACCTGGGAAACCTTTCTGACTCACAGACTTTTTCCAGCTTACCCAGGAAAAGAGAAAACATACAAAGGGGTGAGGGACTATATAATTTATTTCTTTAGGCTGTACGTAGCTGGTTTATATAACACAAGTTGTACATCTATGCTACGGACAATACTAAGACCTGCTGAAGTAATAGTTTGCTTTAGAGAAAGAAAATAAAACATTAGATGACCATAACCAACAACTCTGAGCAGCTGGAATTTTGAAAAGAAACAGAGATTGTGGTCCAAATCTGAATAACCATAATGCAGGTTCTGTATAACAGTTGTAACATATCCGGTGGAGACCTTAACACAACTAGGTGTACGTATGTGCAGATTATAATACAGCTGAAGTCATCACTAAAATGCCTGATGCAACAAAAAGTTTTCCACGTTCCTCTCAGTGCTAAATCATATGGGGAAGTTTGTGATAAATCTTGTTGCCTAAGTAAAACTCTGAAAAAATATCTAATGGCTATTATGGAGAAGCTTAAAGGTTTCTGAAAGTCATGGATTTATTAAAAGTCCCAATAATACATAGTTGCTATGCCAGAAAGCAGAAATCTACTTTTTTCTCTATGAAAGTTCTAAGAACGGCTTTGGCAGAGTCTACTTACAGTAGTGTGATTGAAAATGATCTGCACTGGTTCATGTATCACGCTAACCACACTAACCACTAACCAAAAATGAGTTTCAGTCTGCTCAAAAGGAGGCATTGACCTTAAGCAATGGAAATAAGAAGCTTTGCATCGTTCTTTCTAACTCTTTTTATGCCCTTTTAAAATGAAATTGGTCAGACATTATTTACTGCTATCAGAAGGGGGTCTGGCAAACCATTCCAGTGTTTGAGAACCTGGAAATGATTATTTTTTTAGATACAAAACTACACTTTCAAACTGGAAAAGAAGTAGGAAATATTTAATAGTTACAGTAATACTGTTGGGGCAAACATGCAGTGGAACAATATCTATAACTAGATTATGGAGTTATCAACACATGAACAAACTCATCAGGTCTCGAGTTAGATGTGGACTGAGATTGCCAGTGCTACATCTGAGATAACATGGTGGAAAGTCATCAGAGACACCAGCATGGAGGGGTAGGATCAGGATTTTCACAGAGCTTTTCAAGGAAGACTACTCAGTCCTAAATGAGGTTTTATTTAAAGGAAACAACCTGGCAATTGCTAAGGTGTTACAGGAATATATATTCAAAAGGATATGTAAAAGTCATTTCATGGTCCAAAAACACCTTAGGGGAAGGGCAAAAATGTTTTATAACAACCCAAAGTGAAGAGTGAAGTAAAGAACATTGGCAAGGATTACAACACAAGCCAAAACTAAGTGAAAGAGTGATAAAAACATGCTAATGATAAAGGAAAATCAGCACCTTGAAGGAAAGCAGACATAGATGATATTGTTTAAATTGGCAAGGAGAAATATACTTGTGTTAATATATAATGCTGACTCACTGGAGATGACTTTAGCAGAAAATACCACAGCTAAACCTGTAGCTGTATGTGCTAAATCTTTTTTTTGCTAAACAAGATGTATATCTAACAGAAAACTGTTGTACCATAAATTCTGTCACAGAGTAGCTAGTGTTAAGCAGTTTTAGTTCAGGTTTAGAATGCAATCATTAATTGATACTATCCCTAATGTTATAGGTAAGAAAATAGTGCTAAAATGGAAAAAAACCAAAACTAAACACAAAACAGCAAACAAAACCTAATAAAAAACCTGTGGGTGTCACACTTTTAATGATAAATGGTAAGCACTTGTGGAGTGCTACCAGTGAATCTGACATGGGGTGCTGCTTGTTCCACAGAGAATAGAAAACATTAATAGGATGTCAGACCCAACACTAAAAGTAGAGACAGGAAAAAAAAAAAACTTATTTTGACCTGGTGTCACCAAAGGAAGTCACATATTTATGAAAATGAAGTGAGAACGTGTTGTGAGAATAGATGGTCACCAGTGGCATACTTTAAATGAAACCATCAATCCGAACCTACACGTACTTTAATGAAAGGAGAAATGTCTTGGAGAGACATTTGAAAAGGTCACTTTCCCTAAGGAAGTGTCACTTGGGTAAGAGTTGCAGCAAATTGACACAGTGAAACATTTGGGCATGGCGTAACCAAAAATAAATGGACTGATGTTCCCAGCGGGAAGGCAAGAAGATTTCTGGGACAGCATATGAGAGGATGTTGGTTGCTTTAGAGCATTTACAACTAATGAATAAAATATAAGTATAAAAGAGGTTACACATATTTGAAATTCTGTATTATACTAATGATGATTCTTATTTTTATTGGATGCTTGACTGTGAAAAGAAGACATAGGATACTACTTTTTCAGTAAAGCTTTTCACATGTCTGTTGAACTAGTGTCACATTTACTTGGTGTCTCATAGAATAGTACTGCTCATTTAGAAAACCCAGGAGCTAAATGATGTACAGTGAAATACCTGTATTCTGGGCAATTTTGAAGGAATACAGTGGTAACTAAGTTATGAAGGAGATGGGGCAATATCCTTATTTCTAATCCATTGTCCATCTGTGAGTGAGTTTTAAGAAAAGCACAAAAAAAGTAGGCTAATAGACTCAATTTCATGGATAAACCATCAGCAGTAAAGAAGCCGGAGCAACATGAAAATAAGAACACTTAGGTGCCACCCAGACAAAGCATTTAATATTTATTTTAAAAGATTTATCTAAACAATTTTCCTACATCTTTGTTTACATTAGGAATATTTAGTAGTGCTGCTGCTTTGGTACTCTGACTTGCCTTTCCAACTCCTTTAATTTGTTTTCCCAGTTGTCTTCCTGTAGCATTAACATTACCAGGATAAGCTGCTTGGTGAAGGGTGAATCAGCTACTTCTTCTTCATTGGATCCTACTGATGGGTATGGCAATTCACAGGTAGTATAGATTGGATGGACTCTTGCCTCTAATATTCCTGAGAATGAATCTTTAAGCCATTAACGTTTGGGGAGAAACATCTCCCCAAAAATGGTTACAGCTAGTTCATTGATTATTTACAGGTCTTCCATTCAGTCTCTTGTATCAGGCTATGTCTTGTCTCCTAAAAAAAAATGGGGATTAGTCCAAGAGTCTAAAACATGCTAGTATGATACTTCCTTCCATCATCATCAGAAGCACAGATGAGCTGAGTTATAAACAGAGCAAAAGCTCTGTTCAGATAGTAGTTTCTGTAGTTCACATAGCCTTTATACTGCTGTGAAAAATCACTGATGATCTCTTATCTTTGCTTCTTTACATCATTAATAACAAATTCTCTCAGTTCTTCTATTGCATAACTAGGGTTTCAAAAGTGTTTTGGCAGTTGATCTGGTTACAGTTTAATGCATGTGTATTGTGTGTGATCCATGTGGATCCATGCATGATAATGACTTATCAAATAGTATATTGAAGATGAAACCAATTACATTTCATCTATAGGCTTGTGCCTTAGTCATCTGATTACTACCTGAAAACAAAAAAAATCCAGGTACAGTCATTGAATGGCATTTGTGTAGAATATGTACTCCAAGACCCCCCAGTGTTTTATCACTTCAGTACTTTTATTGACTTCTTACCCACTTCAACTGAGAATTC
>JANHGB010054018.1:4599-17477 GCA_026283785.1 Coracopsis vasa
AGCCCCTGTGAACCCTCCTCCCAAACCCCACATCACACACACATCCCCAGACAAAACAGAGCCTTTAAAAGGAACCATTGCCTTTAGGGTTTCTAGTCTGGATCCAGCCCTGGAAAACCTAAATCCAACCCCAGTCGTGTAACTCAGCTGAGTCCTGCAAAGGCAGCTCAGTGCTCCCAGTGGATTTAAAGGCTGCATGTTTTACCTCTGCAGTTACCGTTAGCTCTGTGTTTCCTTTCCCTCCCCATGGTGCAGACACAGCATCTCCCAGGGTTTTAGCTCCTGGTGGGTCTCCTGTCCTCAGCAGTGCCTTGAGGGGCTCATCCAGGCACAATCACCACCTCCATCACTCGCTGTTATTACCTCCCCAGTTCACAGCAGTGCTGAAAGGCTCCCAGCATCACAGCTTTTAGACCTGTTTTTGTTAATACACTTTCTCCCTCAGTCCTGTGACTAAATGGAAGATGTTTAAGCCTTGAAACCCCAGACAGGATGAACTGCAGCCTGTGAAGCCTGCTTTCCGAGTGCTCAGCTGCCCTGCTTTTCTATTTGGAAAACTCCTTGGCTCTTTCCTGCTGTCCAGATCCAGCCTTGAAGAGCCCCATCCCCAACTTGTGCCCATGTTATGAGCAAGGACCCCATCCCCAACTCATGCCTGTGCTGTGCCCCTAAATGGGGGCATCTCCCAGAGATGGGCAGCTTTTGGGTCCAGGAGAAGATACCTCAAGGTGAGTCAAGGCCCTCAGAGATGCTCTGGGGAAGGGAGCCAATGATACAGAAGGAAGAAGGCAGGAAACACAACATGAAACACTAAATATCTGCATCACCAAGCTCAAGTGAATTCTGACCCCAATTAATAACTGTTAATGGCGAGAACAGACAACTAAGAGTGGGAACAGGACAAAAGGAAGGTGAGAAGAAAGCATAACAGAGTCAAGCAGGGAAAAAGAAACCCAAACAAAGACTCTTTCAGGTGCTGTTGTCACTTGCAATAAAGCCTTGCAAACCCCAGTGATTTATCTGGGACTTGCTCTTTCTCCTCTGCCTTTCTCCACAGCGTCTCAAGATGTTGGTATTTGCAGAAGGGGCAGTGCAGCCCCTGGATAAGAGAGAAGAATGAATCCATCACAGCTTCCCCCCCTTGGCGCCTGACACCTTCAAGTCATAAAACTTCGGGAACGCAGAGCTTTCCCTTTGAGACAGGCAGCCTGGAAACACAGTCAATACAGCTTTGTATCCCATTGCCATTAAGACAAGCTTATCAGCAGGGTGCCAGGAGTGCAGAGCACACCGGCTGACAGAAAAATCAAAGTGCTATTCTCTTTGCAATTCATATCTAGGCTCCTCTCACCTCCTGGCTGGACCAGGCTCCCATCCTGACTGTTACACAGCACCGGGCATGCTCTGCCTAGCAGCTATCTCTGGTTTTCACATGGGTATCTTCTCTTTCTTCTCTTAGATTTATCCCTGTCCCCAACAAACCCCATCCCTCCACACAATGCAAAGGCAAAAAGCCCAGTTGGCCACCAAGATGGCAAAGCGGAAGGTGCAGAAGAGGCTCTCTGAAAGCAGCAGGGAAGGACTCCACAGGGTCATTTTGCCTTTATCATCCAAGATAAAAGCCTGACATAAGTTACAGCAGCTGAAAAACTGAGTTAAGCAAAATGGATTGGGTCTTGTGTAGACCCACAAGGGGGAGAACCTCCTGGGAGAGGGGAAGGGGCAGGACCTAGACTCTGAACCCCCATTGAGAGCTCTTGGAGGGCTATGGGAGGGTATTTTGCACCTTTCTGCTCTGCTCCTTGCTTAGGTTGCCAGAGACGGACTCGTCATCAGGGCTTGTAGCAACAGGACAAGGGGTAACAGGTTAAAACTTCAACAGGGGAAGCTCAGGTCAGATATAAGGCAGAAGTTCCTTGCAGAAGAGC
Organism: Coracopsis vasa; assembly: GCA_026283785.1. NCBI lineage: Eukaryota > Metazoa > Chordata > Aves > Psittaciformes > Psittacidae > Coracopsis > Coracopsis vasa. Next base: position 6,528 of record JANHGB010054018.1, read on the forward strand.
AAGGCAGAGTGGAGAACATCAACAGGATAAAGGACCCATCAGAACCTAGACCGTGAAGCAAATCCAACCATCTGAACGAACAGCACTGAAGTCTCTGACAGTGTTAGATCATCAATAGCAGCAAGAGGACAGAGGCTCTGGCTGTCCCCACCTCCATCTCTCTTTATTCCAAAGAAGAACTTTCTGTAATAGATTTCAGATTGCTCATAACGTAAGCCCTTGTGTACAAAAGCAGCTAACAAAGCAGCATTCCAACAAAAGGCCTATTACAAGTTTCCTTCCAGTAATTGAGGCTTTTAGAGGAATAATGTGAATAGAAATAAGCATGAGTAAAATTATTCTGGTTTTATGTCCTGTCAAGCTTAATTTATGGTCTTACATAAAATCCTGGGCCTTGATAGAACATTCTGTTACCCTACAAGAACCTGTGTTGGGCTGTAAGGACAAGGTCCCCTTGCTCTCACCTGGACCTGTGTAATCCAGATGTGTCTCCAGTGAAGCTGGTGGAGTTGCAAAGGAATAGAAAAGGCCTGGATAAGAGCCTGGATAAGAGGTGTCTCTGTTTGCAAGGTTTATTGCTTCAGCTCTCCTGTTTCTTGCTTTTCCATGTTCCATACATTTTGGATGGAAACTGCCAATGGAAGCGTGAAGTTTTGCACACAGCTTTTGGACCATAATGGATCTCACCTGGCTCCCTACTCCTTGCAAGTACAAAGACCTTAATTTTCCCCACACAGAGCTTAAAACGTCTCAGCTCTTGGTTGAAAAGTCAGGGCTCCAATAGGACCATAATCCAATAGAAAAATCCTATGGCAACCACGTGCATCTTGCTTGCTGTGTTGTAAGGGATGGGCTGCAAAGGCAGTGCCCCACTTCTGCATCTCTGTGCTGCATGAGAGGGAGCAGACTCACTGCATCAAGAGATGGACCTCACAGTAACCTGTCCTCAGGGCTGCACAAAGCTCAGTTGCCAGAACACAAGCTCTGTACATCTTCCTTTGGAGGAAGATCACACATTGTACTTGGAGGAGAGAGCAGAAAAGATAACAGGGTTTTTATGACTGAGATTTCCATAAGGATGCATGATTCATTCTGTAATTATCAGCCATGTTTGTGGACACAGTCTCTGGAAGCCTGAGCACACACAGCTATAGCTGCACAGTCCCACATCACCAGCACTGCTCAGGCAGTGGCAGGGGTGTGCAAACTGAACCCAGAGGCTGACACCAGGGTGAAAGTGGCTGGGTCCTTTGCTTCCCTATGCTTCTACCATTGATTTTGCTCTTATATCAAGCTCTTTGTGGAGCTGAAAACACCACAGTGCACTAGCACCAGTCCATCCCTGCTGGCACAGTGTAAATGAGTGGTCAGGATGTGACCCTCCACGTGTTCACTGCCTCTCAGCAGTCAGTAGCTGGCATTTTCTAACAGACTTATTCCCTCTTAGACTGCCTGTTGCTATATATAGGCCTAGTTTGCTCCCTCCAGGCTCTGCAGTCTTAAGTGCTTCATTAATAAAGGCATTTTATGCTCCTCAATGATGCCTAACAGACCCTTGGAGCCCAGGGTGCAGCCCCAACCCTTTGCCACCTTGCTGGCCTGCAGGGATCTCTAGGGATGAGGTGAGAACAAGGGACCCATCACCCCATTGCAGCCCATAGTTGGGGGTCCTGTCCCCCCTGACATGGTCCCACAAGAGGAGAGACAGGCTCTGCACAGAGGCTGAGGCTGGAGGACTTGCTCCATGCTGGTGCTGCACTGGTTTATGTCAGGGTCTGGCTCTCACCCCAGCAAGGGGAGTGCATTCCAGCAGAGGCAGTGATTTGAGATTACAGCGCCTTGACCAAGAGGGGGGAAGGAAAGCAAAAACACCCCTAAATTTTAACCCAAACCCCTAACCTACCACACAAACAACCCAAAAGAGCCTCAGCAAAGTGTCCAGAGGGCCTGAGGAGTCTGGGATCAAATCCCACATCTCCAGCATGTCTCCCACATACCTCTGTATATTCAAGCAGAGCTGGACAGACCTTAGGACAGAACTAAGTGAAACTAACTGGAAATTAAAGTGTCCTCATTCTGGACTAGTTCTGCTCTTTAGAAAAGGGAGTTAAAAGGCAGGATCTTCACTAAGAACTAAGAAACATCAAAGCAGAAATAAGATCTTTGTTTCCTAAACTCTGCATTGCATCCATCCATTTCATACAGATGTGGGTTTGCACATCAGAGCATCACCCCCCGCCTCTTATGGAATTGCCTTTCTGTTCAGCAACGTGCTGAACCAATGGGGCCAATTCCCTTTCATATTCCTGCAATGAGCCTGTCCTAAATCCTTCATCATCTCTTTGGAAAGATGTTGATTATTTACAGTATGTGCAATTCAGATGTCACTGGATTATTAACCTTGGCTGTGTTGTCTGAAATGTCTGGATTAGTGGACAGGAGTTTGTTTCCTCTGCTCCAGGCTAGGTTAGGAAAGCTGGTGCTCTACTACCACCCTGCAATCAGAAAGTACAAGGTAGGGAAGGGTTAGCAGCAGGAGCTATGATACAGCAAAAGGATGGACAATGGGAGCTCCAGCCCCAATGCTACCACTGGTAAGAGGTGCTCTGGGATATCACCACTAAAACTCTTGCTTTTGACATGGAAAACAGATTGAAGCTGATGGTAAAACAGCAGCCTCAGAAGACCATAGGCACCATACACTGCTATTTCTCATCACCCACAGCACTAGGAGATTTCCAGCCCTGCCTCTGCTTCATTATGGGATTTGGGGAAAGCATCCTCTCTTCTCCATCTCTTTGCAAACAGGAGACTGGAATGTGCTCACACATGATGCTGAAGAGGCACAGAAATATCTGCTGCTCCGGAGGCAGCTCAGCTCTGAAACACAGCTGCTAAACCAGCACTTGTCAGCAATGGGATGTAAACCACATCATCCCCCAGCTGCTTGCTTTTACACTGAGGGCTGAAGCATCTCCCTCCATGCTCCAAACAGCATTAGAGGGGCTAAAGACTGTCCTTTCCCCCAGCCCTGGACAGAGCTGGCTGGGCTCCCTTAGGACAGAAGGACTTCAGGTCCCTTTGCAGTCAGCTGAGCCATTTATGCTGCTTGAAGAGATGCAAGAGACTGTCAAGAGGTGCCCCAGGCCTGTGGGAGAGAGGATGCGAGGGAGCAGGACTATTCCATCACATCCGAGGACAGTTATTGAAGGATCTCCATTGATCACAAACGCAGCCAGCTGCTGGGTCTGCCTCTAACACAGCACTGGGTGGCACAATGTATTGCCCCGCAGGACCACAGACCTCAGCTGGTGAATACAGAAGCAAACAGAGGAACATCAGCAAATGTGTATTTATATTTATAGATAAATACAAATACCAGGGTGACTTGAAGGCAGCAGTTCTCAATGCACTGGAAATGTCAAAATCCCACTCCGTGCCGTTTACAGGAAAGACTTCCCTTGGATTTTGATCTTTTTTAGGCAGCTGCTTCTACAATAAGATGGAAGGGAATGGTGAATGGAAAGCTGGTTTGTGTGCAGCCTCCCCAAGGTTTTCAGCTCTGCATGGGCTTTTCTGTTGACTTTGTGGGGGTTGTTTTCCAGCAATGATTTTGCAGAACTAACCCAAATACGTGGATCCCATTGCTGCCGCTCCATGTTTTCCACTGACAGGAATCCATCTTATCCCAGCGAGGAGCAGCAGGAAGAACTCCTGGCACTACCAAGAAGGAAAGGCACTAAAAAGCAGTTGAAAACTTCTGTGAGTCTCAGGAACCTCCCTTCAGCTCCAAACCTGGTGAAGAACTCCACCAATGATTCCCCCCTTCTAATTGGGTTTGCAGAGGTTGACTTGCAAGGAATTAAAACAAGGAGATGTTTAAAGCATCAGTGAGTTCTGGCACCTTAAGTGATGTGACATTTACATGATAATTTGGCAACTAAATACGCAAGAGAAGATGCTTTTGCTTCTCAAACCTGAAGGTACGATGCTGTCACAGAGCAGCTTCCAGCGTTTTCCAGGTTTACCTTCTGACTCAAGTGGAAAAACATCGTTTGCAATGTGTCGGTGGGGGGATACATAAACCCAGCACAGATGCACAGCAATTCAGCAGCATCTTGGAGCACACCACTGCCCTGCCATACTAACACCATTTAGGGGAGCTCTAGTTGGAGGCCCCACATCTCATTGCCTAAAAATTGGGATGCTTATTATTGCCAAGTGGGGGAAAGAGCATGGGTTAGAGCTGCTCTCTCTTCACTGCAGGATAAGCTTATTGTCAGGACCTCCAGATGAGCAAGAAAAAACCCAACCGAAGCAGGGTGGATACAGGTTATATGTGCCCACATGGACGAGCCCCATAACCTAATCTAGTGTGCATCTTCCCCCTGTAGCATCCCACAAGTATCACCCATCAATAAGGCCAGGTTCAGTTTTCACCTAGGCTCCTCCTGAGAATTAATGCACTGGCATAACCTCATTTTCCAGATGCTTTCATTAGACTTCAGTTTCTGCTCAGGTCCTCCCCATTGTACAACAGGGACAAGGGCAGAAGGCGGCATCAGGGAGCAAGTTCACAACTGCTGAGCACAAAGAACTCTGAGCGCCTTCCTTGGCAAGGCCTCCCAAAGCTGAGCATGTACCTTTGTTAATTCTAACTAAGATAATCCCTAATTAGAAGTAAAGCCCACACTGGGAAGGCCTGATACGTGTTTGAACTTCCCCCATACCGCACTTCCCACAGCAAAATAGCTTTGTTTACAGGAGATTTTCCTCTCTATCCCAGCTAATGTGACCTTGGAGATAAAGAAGAGGGGAAAATCTCTACCTTCATGGGGAAAGGCTCTTTTTCCTCCTGGAGGGAAAACACAAGAGAACTGGAATTGTTCTGGGGCTTGTTTGAACTCCCCCAAATTGATTTCAGTAGCGAGGAGCCTGTGCTCGCCTCATTCATCCTCTCCGCCTGCCAACATGCAGCCTTCTCGTCTCTGGTGATAAGGGAATCTTTAATTATTGTAATTATCATTTGAAAATTGGGTCCCTGCCACAGACAATGGAAATGAGATTCGGTGACTTTTTATCTTTGTTAATGTCTTTTAATCTGAGGTTTCATTTCCTATCAGCGCTAAAATATGTATGCGGGCATACATGCGCTCAGCTTAAGTACATGAGAAGAGACCCGTGCGCTCATGAAATATATGGGAGCGTATTACATCTGCTAGGCAGACTGTACAGCAGGAAGGACTGTTATGATAAGCTCGTTCAATCTATTATGAAACAAGGACCATGTCACCTCACCTGTCCTTTCTGCATCAAGTCACCTCTTTCAGAAAGACATCCAACCCTGACCAAGAGAGTCTGCACAACGGAGCATGCCCTCATTGGACCAGTGGACAGGATTGTCAAGGGCAGAACCATCCTGATTTAGGAGTCAGATAATGTGCATGATGCAGCTGGAGGGTGAAGAAGAGGTGGAAAAGGTGCATGCCCAGAGAAGCTGTGGCTGCCCCATCCCTGGCAGTGTTCAAGGCCACGTTGGACAGAGCTTGGAGCAAGCTGCTCCAGTGGAAGGTGTCCCTGCCCATGGCACGGGGTTGGAACTGGATGAGCTTTAAGGTCCCTTTCAACCCAAACCAGTCTGGGATTCTATGGTAAGACTTTGGTCCTTCCCTGCTGGCGCTGCTGACAAAGCTGCCCAACTTCAGCTTTGAAACCAAGACTCTTTTCCATTAGGATCAGAATTCAGACTTCAGGAACGCATTTGACCCAGAGCACTGTTACACACCTCATAGTAGGCAAGAACCGACTGTCCAAGCTGCTCAAACCCCAGTGACCTTGTCTGGAAGTAGGGACAGCAATCACACCACTGATGCTGCTATGGCCCTGCATAAACCAGTCCTTCTTTCCATATTGTTCTCCTAGCTAAGGATCTACCACTGCTGGCAGGCTTCAGCATCCAGGAGATGGAGGGCTGCATCTCGATCACCAGTCCATCCCTGCAAGTCCACTGCAGTCAGCTGGTGTGTTTGGGCATCAGCTCAGCTGGCAGCTTTGCTTTGGATTTGCAGGCAAACCCTCACGGTCCCTGAGCTGCTGAATGCAGCCAGGAAAAAGCAGCTTAAGCTGCTGATTTAGTTGGGTTTTTTCCCCTTAAGTTCTCATTTATTCCTAACACCACGTTCCTCAGAGTCTCCCAGCCCAGCTCGCCCCCAAGGACCCTCAGAGCCTGATATATCCACCATTGTTGACCATTATTCATTGTAGTGAGGTCCAGCAGCCACAGGGCAGGACTGGCTCTGAAGGATGCAGTGAGGCACTTCCCTGCCTCATCCTACAGAACACTGCTTAGCCCATGCAGGCCCGGCAAAGGGCTTTTGCCCCCAGACTGGAATGGTGTTAGGTGGCCTAACTCCTGTGCACTGAGATGGGGAGCCCATGCATGCTCAAAACACAAGGCTGGACCAAGCCAGTGGGAACTGCAGGTTGTTGGTTCAGAGGCCCTGGTCCCTTCCAGCTACAAGCCAGCACTCACCCCATCCAGCCAGTTCTGCCATCAACTTCTCTCAGCCATGGTGACTCCTTCAGGGTTCCGATGGGGAAGCTCTGAGGATAAAGCCACATCTCAGCTAATAAAGCCATCCTTTTCTTCCACCCCTTGCCCTTTATTGATTTATGAATCTCTGCCCCCTTTTCTTCTTCCCTGAAGGTCCACAAAGGTCAGAGCTTTGAAATATGTAGAACAGGCAGAGCCTAAAGCCCAGAGTGGTGCAGAGACTGAATCCCACTGGCAACACCACAACCTCACAGTCAGGCTAAAATGTCTCGATTACCTATAATGGACTTGATTTCATTCCTTTTATTAATGAGAGCTGATAGGAAGACTTTGCTACTATTTCTGAGCCTCTTCACCAACCCCTCATCGCTTTCCTGTTCCAGGCAGGATGGAATCCTAGTGCAGAAAAGTCTCCTCAGATGAGAGTAAGTGGATTTCAAAGAAGAGAAACAACCATTAGAAGAACAGAACTTCCTTTGTGCACACGTGCTCTCCTTTATCGGAACTGTTTAAATCCAAAGGAGAAGCAAGGAGAAAGACGGTTGGAAACTTGTGTTTGCTTTTGCGGGGGTTTTGTTTGTTGGCTTTTCTTTTTAATATAAGACAAGCAGCAGCAGAGTTTTATTTGTTATAGGCCATATTATTAACTTCAGTCAAAGCAACCCAGTGCTCTTAGAAGAAGCAAAATAAACCTGCCTGGTTTAATCTGCCTGCTCTGGAAAGGAACTAATCAGACCCTGCCTTCTGCATAGCCCGAGTTTTAATTACCTCTGAAACTCGCCTGGTCCCACATGAGCAGCTTTTCAAAAGCAATCTATTAACAAACAATAACCCCGCTGCTCGCTGCCTGCTCCCAGGCAGATGCTATCGCTGCCTCTGTGCAGCCTCTTCCCTCCTCTGCCCCTTCCCACCCCGCTGCAACACGGAGCAATTCATAAACCCTGCTGAGGAAGGAGATGGGAAACCCTAGGGAGATGAGGCCAGTGGTGGGAGCAGGACATGGACTGGCAGAAGAAACACAGAGCGGGGTTGGGAGCACAGCTCCGGGCTGTAATTCCCACATGTAATTGTCACCAGAAGAAGAGCTGGAGCTGGCAGGGAGGAGGATGCCAGCGGCAGCTCTGGGGCTGGCACTCGTTAGCCAATTCACTGGGATAACGAAGCTGTGAGCTGCTGTCCTCTGCTACTGAGGAGGAGATTGGTGCTCTGGGCCCTCTGCCCTTCTGTAGAGAAGGGCCAGGAGCATTTTCTCTTTTATCTCTAGCAGCAAAGCAAAGGGCATTGAGTGCTGGACCTGCAGCTAATGTGAGAGCACGAGTGGCCAAACACGCACGTAATGACTGAGGTGTCCCAAGTGCCGTGTAGCTACGAGTAGAAAGGACAAAGCAGCCTGCAAGGGTGAGTCCCTGACCCTTGTAAAGGAAAGGGGGCATTCACAAGACCTCACCAGTATGGGAAAAAGCAGAAGCAAGGACACCTCAGCTTTTGAGTCCACCTCCAGCTGCCATTCAGCCTTGTGCATGAGGATTCCTCCATCCCTCCTTGGCTCATGCCTGTGGAACATCTGCTTTGACATGGTGGGGTCAGCGCTAGTCCCTGCAAGATGTGGGACTCCAGGAGATGCACCCATGTGCTACCAGCACCAGGAACCCCAGAGACCGAGGTCCCACAGCACCCAGCACTGTACAAACACTGATGAGAGAAACCCATCCAACAGCTACCGGCACTTTGGAAAACCAGTCACTTATCACATGCTTCCCATCTGCTTCTCCTGGGGACACCCAAATGCCCTACACCCCACACAGAGGTGAACATCTCTGTCTCTGTGGCTATTCCATGTGCATGCACAAAGCCCTCACTCATATTGAGGGAAGGCACAGGTTCCCCAGCACATTTTAAGGTAGGTGGCCCAAAGGTATTGCAGAAGGGCTGGAGAAGTACAACACAAACCCTGCCTCTTGCCAAGCAGCACCTATATAGTGCCAGTTTTAACCTAATAGACTCAAACCAGACCATATTCCTGCTTGGTTTCTTGCCAGCTCACATGGCAGAATGGACATTCCCTGTATGTCCAAGGTAAGAGGCACCAGGGACCCATACCTTTGGGGCAGCTCAGCTAAGGGCTGGCAGATGGTGGTGCAGCAGGCTTGGATCCTCTCTGTAACATCACCTTCCACTGAGCCCTTGCTCTGGAAGGATTCAGAAAGAGCTGAAAAAGCAGCATTTCAATCATCAGTCTTCTATCCTGAATGCACACCTGCCTTAGACCTATTGCTGCTACATTCATCACTTCAATTTGAGAGCTTAAGAATCTAAAACATAGTTCCTCTATTGGACCATTAACCTCCTTATGTATCTACTACTTCCAACCAACCTACAGCAAACCCTTCTCAGGCCACACTTGCTAAGCACCAAGCACCCAGAGTCCTCACGGCAAACAAGCTCAAACACAACCAAGAGTATTCATCCTCCAAAGCCAAATCATGCAACAGTCCATAACACAGCTTTTCCCTATCATTCTTACCTGGAAATGAAAGGCACAGAAGTGGCCTTAAGGTCTCCTTACAGAGCCTGAATCTTGTCCACCACCAGCTGCCACTGCCTTATCCAACAGCATTATAAAGACCAGCAAGGTCTTATTTAATGAAGACTAACAAGGCACAGATGGAGGGGTTTGCTAAGGGCACAGGGTTGGCTGTTCTCTGTCCCCTTGGCACTAGAAAGGATGGGCTGCAGTGCTCCATCAACCTCCCAACAGACACAGCTCTGCAGCAGGACAAGGAAAGGGGCTGGGAAAACCGGGACACCTTGGCTGCCTGACATGGACATGTTAAACACCTTGTGCAAGGCTTGGGGTTTTAGCCCATAGGGGATGTAATCCCTGGTGTGTCCCTTGCCTGGGGACCGCTAGAAGCAGCACAACAAATTGAGGTCTGTGTTTGCTCCATCCCTCCAGGAAAACAAGACCCATCAGGTTCTTTTAATAGGAAAAAAACCCCATGACAACAACTTTTAGCACCATCACCCCCAGAATCCAACACTTCCTTGGAAAACTGAGCAAAGAGCCAATAAAGACTTGCCTTTCAGCACCTCTACTGATGGCCTGTGTGGTTCTGATTAGTAATTAAATGCAGGAGGTCGGGGACCCTGCTCCATTGAAGAATGTTTCTTTGGTATTGGAGAACTGACAGGCCACAACAGAAAACAAAAGGGAAAGAACAGTTTGATTCAGCCCTTGGCAGCAAATAAATCACCCCAAGCAGCCTGGCGGGCGCAGCGAGTGTGCTCTTGGTTTGCAGATGCTGTAGTGATGTCGATGGTCGCAATCAATAGGGTCTTGTTAGGGCCCTGGTGACAAGTAGCACACAAAGAGGGACGTGCTGGCTGTCTCTCATACAGCAGAGCTGTGGGGTGTCTGCATGCTGATGATGCTCACACTGGGATTTCCTGGTTTTCATAAGGTCCCTTCCTGCATAAAGCCACCCTAGGAACGCAGAGAACAGGCAGCAGCACTTGGAGGTGCCTGGAACAGCTTTGCTTCCATGCCCAAAGAGCCAGGCTTTTTACCTGGTGCAAAGTGGAGTCAATGAAAGCCCTTTTTGCACTTCCACCAGCTCAGGAAAAAAGCCTCCCTGCACCTCTGCAGCAGTTTTGTGGCTCTGGAGGATGAGAGCCAGGACTGAGAAAAGGGAAAGGCAAGCGGTGGCCTGCTTAGGTGTTACTGAGGAAGTGATTTGTCTCTCCAGGATGTCCTTGTGCTTCCCAGGAAAAGCACAGTGCAGAATTCCTGAATATTTAATACAGCTTCTTCATTAAGAAAAGGCTAAAAACCTGAGAGACACCATTGCCTCCTGCAAGTTCACGGCCAGAGCTTTAAATACAAGATCATCACTCATCTCAAGGAAGCAGGGGGTAGCTGATTAAAAGGGGTGGCCTCACAGTTAGATCTGTTTGGACCAAAGAAACAACCCCTTCTGTGCTCACCAGAGAGGTTACGCTCAAGATTCTCTGTATAGCCTGAAAGCTGTCAGGATTTTCATCGAATCACAGAATGGTTTGGGTTGGAAATGACCTTAAAGCTCATCCAGTTCCAACCCCCTGCCATGGGCAGGGATGCTTCACATTAAACCATGTTGCCCAAGGCTCTGTCCAACCTGGCCTTGAACACTGCCAGGGATGGAGCATTTATCTCTTCTCTGGGCACCCTGTGCCAGCGCCTCAGCATCCCCACAGTAAAGAACTTCTTCCTTATCTCCAACCTGAACTTCCCATTTTCCCTTGTCCTATCACTCCAGTTCCTAATGAAGAGTCCCTCTCCACCATCCTTGTAGCCCCCTTCAGACACTGGAAGCTGCTCTGAGGTCTCCACGCAGCTTCTCTTCTCCAGGCTCAACAGC
>JANHGB010054019.1:0-15929 GCA_026283785.1 Coracopsis vasa
TGTGAGAGTACAGGACTCAGGTAAATGACTTTCTTCTAAAGAACACAAGAGCTTCAGGCTTTATTTAGACAAGTCTTTCTTCTTTTAAATTGAAATTGTATTCACTGTAGTCTGATCTGAGCTGGGTACAAAATGTACGATTACATAGTCCTTAAAGGAAACAGAATTTTGTGAGAATACTGAATAATAATTTTTCTTCCAGCTTTTGAAGATCAAATAGATTATCCTTAATGTTGCTTCTGAACATGACAAGAGGCAGGAGGACTTGTAAACATAGTAAAAAGACTCTTCAGAATTTACGTGATAGCTTGTATTGGGTTTTCTTTTATACTTTCTTTTCAAGCATGATTCAGAACTGTAGTTACAATCTCAGTTTGAGAACTCAGAATAAATCACAGCATAATCAGTGTGGAAGGGACCTCAGAAAACCTCTAATCCAACTTTCTGTTTGCATCAATGTCAGTTGTGAGATGAGACCGCGTTACCCAGTGCTTTATCCAGTTGGCAGCCTTGAAAACTTAGGGAGACTGAACAACCTTTTGGACTGCTGGACTGCCTCATGGTGACAAAATTTTTCGTTATATTCACTCAGAAGCCAAATATAAACAGTCTAGCTTTTAAAAGGAGGAGAATTCATGTTTCCTACCTTAATTCTTCTCATTTGTAGCCTTTCCCCTCTTTTCTTTAGCCTCCTTTTTAACCTCAGCTCTACTACCTCTCCTACTGTCACTAATGTGATGCATCCCTCACCTTTGAATGTCCCACAAGCACTTCTCTTTAAACTGTTTAAAGACAATGGCAAAAGTAACTGCAAAAGAAAATTAAGGCAAAGAATGCTTTATGTAGCATTATATTTATAAACTTATTGCATCCTTGATGCTGAAAGCCTGGTACAGATGGTAAGGAAAGGAATATGCTATGGTTATTTTGCAGTTTTGCTTTTCTGTTTAAGGATAGCATAATATGTGTTAAAAGTGTATTTGAAAGTATTATGCTACTAGAAGCTATGATGTTATGAACATATTTCCCCCCTGTTCTGGTTGAAACATACTTCTTTTTCTTGTAATATCGCAGAGCTGAAGCTCAGTTTACACCTAAAGAAAGTATTATGAAATGAATAACAAAGATATTGCTTTTTGTTAGAGTTATAATTGTAAAATTAGGAATCAGTCTAATGAAAAATACCAAAGTGTGCAGAAGGAGGTTTCAAAAGATGATTATGTGGAATTATTCAAATATTGAAAGGTGAAGTTCTTCCTTGAAAGACTTGAAAAAAGTGACCATGGATTTTATGTCTAAAGTGAAGTGAATTTAAAAAATGATTGTATGGTATAAGGGCAGGGTTCCTCAGGATGTAAAGTAGGTAAGTTGACATCTCAAGGCAACAATGCTGCAATCAGTGTTAGTATGTGTTTTTGTCCATGATGTAGTGGAAGACTGGGCAAATAAGGTGATATGGCCCAACTTGTACTAGCCAGTTATATTAAGAAAAAAACCAACTTATTCATACACTTTTCTGACTTATGGTTTCCTCGTTTGGAGGCTGGGAGAATGATATTAGCAGATTTTGGCAGTTTAGTGACAGCATATCCTATTCAAAAGAGGAATTTAAAGCAAACAGGGTTCTTCAGCTCTTTTGAAAGCAAGTAGGAAAAATGTGGGAAATATATAAATTGAAATGGTGATTTGCCTTCAGATAAAATAGTGTTCAATTCTACTCTCACAGCTAAAATTGAAGCAGGCTAGATTAGTGAATCTAATCTGCCCTGGGTCAGAAATCAAGTTAAAATGGTTGCTTACAGACTTATTAGTGGGACAATATGAAATGATAGAGAAGCCAAGAACTTATTTGAAACTAAGAGGCAGTTTCATTACCCAACTGTGATGATAGTGCTTTAGATAAGATGCTTGCTGGTCATGTTGTCTAACTTCAAAATCTGGAAATTATCCAGCAATCTAAACAAAAAAAATTGAAACCAGTTTGTGCAATCTCATTCACCTTCAGTGAGGTGATAACTTGAATTCCTTGTAACAAGTGGTTTGATAAATTAAAAAGATTTTAAAAGACTTTCATAACAACTCAGTTCCCAGGTGATTTAGTATAGTTTAATACACCAGGGAAATCATTGTATCTGGTTTTGTGAAAGGCAAGTGTAAAAAGTAACCTGCGGTCCTCCTTAGTGCAGTAAATTATGAATAAACTTGCTACATGAATATAAATTTTCCTTTTCTACTTTATTCTTTCCTACAAATCTGCCACCATAAAGAATAGCTACTTTCAAGCTTTTTATCCTGAGTAAAGGTCATTTCTAGGAATGAATGTGCTTTTCTTGATAAGATGTGACCTACAGAAAGTGAATGAGAGCTCCAGGCCTTGTCTTGGGTAATAATATTTAATACAGATGAAAATATTTCTTCCTGAACATGTATAACTTATTAAAATTGGAGTAACCAGACATTTTTCTTGTTCTCTGGAATATGCAAATGAAATGCAGTGTGGCAGAAAAATTTAGTTACGTAAGTCATCTAACTTGGAATCGAAACTTACCTTTTCTGGCTGAGGAATAGGGAATGAGGAAGTTTATGCATCTAGAATGTTGTGCATGTACCTTTTCCAAGAACACAAACTGACAAATAATGCATTGCAGGAAACTAATGGATGGCTGACAAAAGCTTTCTTATGAAGAACAGAATGGGAAGTTAAATTTTGCTGGTTTTCTGTGTGGAGAGAATCATAGAATAGTTAGGGTTGGAAAGAACCTTAAGATCATCACCCAAATGCTCGTTATCCTCAGTTGGAAACTGTATAAATGTTACCATTTCTTAGTAACACCTAATTTTGGTGCATTTGGATGTTTTGCTTACTCATTAGAAGTGAGAAAACCCCCCAAACTTTTCCTTGATATAAAGGCAATTTTGGCAGTGACTTGAAAAATTTAGAATTTTACCTTTCACCTGAGCTGAGCAGCTTTGCAGTGGAGAATGAGGCAGGTATCTTTAGCTGTATTGATATTTAGCATATGAAACACATACGTTTGTCCTCTTCTCACAATTTTCACACCAAAATATATTCTCAGAACATCTCGGGGACAACATTACAGGATTAGAAGTGCATATAGAAGAGAACAAGGTTCAACAGACTTAAGAAATAACAGGTAGTGAAGTTTAGAATAGGGAAAATTTGCCATCAGAAAGCCAGACTATAAGTGGAAAACATGTATGCAACCCTGTCCTTATCAACAGAAGACATACTTAATAAAATACTAGATCATAGAGGTGTTGTCAAGCTGTTTTAAAAAGAAATATTTTGTTCTAGGCCAATACTTATATGTGTGAGCAGCAGATAAACATTTGCTGCTCTGTATTTCTGGTTTTGTAACAGTGTTCTGTGTATGCAGTGATTTCTGAGGCTTGAGTTAATATGCTTATCCTCATTGCTGATTTGCAGAAGCCTTTAATAAATTTTAAGAAGTGAAGAAAGTCCCTTTGTACTTCCTTGTACTTTTGGGTTTGAATAGGCAATGTCTGCTTTTGTTCCTTTGTTAATTGTTAATATTAATTGCACTGCCTTGTCTTCCACTTCGTGAACTTTGCTTTGCACTTGCCAGTTTTTATTTCTTGACTGTTGTTGAAAGAATGTTCAATAGGTGTGTTTGATAGGTGTTTGTACTAGGTGTTTGTGGAGGTCTTGCTATAATGGAGATATATAGCGTGTATAATGAAGTGTGTGGTTTACAGAATACATCATAGTTGCCTATTTTTAAGCAACTGTGATGCTTCTTAGTGGCTATTAATGGTGTTCTCTTGCTAGAATTCAAATTTCTGTCTGTTTTCTCAGGGACGTTGGGGAATTTTGAGACCTGAGAAGAATGATACAGTTCAGGTTTCTATCCATGTTTGATTTTTTGGTCCATAGTGAAGAAACTTTGTGTTTCATGAAAAAGGTAGTTAAGTGAGGAATTCCTCATTTCTTTAATCCCAGGAGTATTAAATGGATTATTACCTCAATAACTACACCTTAGTTTATTAGTGACTCTACAGGGTGCGTAAGGAATTTGAAGTAGGAACTTGCCATGAATACCCTGGTCAATTTAGCAAGGAAGAATTCAAAGGAAACTTTCAAGTTCCATTTTATGAGAGCTTTGCTTTTGCAACAGGTGAGCATCAGTGGCTGCAATGCCAAGTGTGCAGAGAGCCAGTGGATAATGTAGTTGGGCCTTTTAGAGAGAACGGCCCCATGTACTGTATTCAGGCTCACATCTTCAAGCGTAAGGGTGAAGAGATGGACATCTGCATTCCTATATTTAATGCCTACTCTTTACATGCCATGAAATATGAAATATGTAATTGTTGTGGTTTAGACCCAGCTGGTAACTCGGCATCAAGCAGCCACTTGCTCACTCCAACCCCAACTCCCCTGATGCGGGATGGGGAGGAGAATCAAAAGAATGTAAATCCTACAGGCTGAGATAAGAACAGTCCAACAACTAAAGTCCAGTATGCTACTGCTACTACTTCTTATAATAATGATAAGGGAAATAACAAGGGAGGGAGTATAAAAACCAAAAAGGGAAAGCGAAAAAACCAGTGAACACAAGTGATGCACAGTACAATTGCTCACCGCCCACTGACTGATACCCAGCACTGACCTGAGTAGCAGTTGATCTCTAGCAGGTGACTTCCCCCAGTTTATATACTGGGCATGACATGCTGTGGTATGGAATACCCCTTTGGCTAGTTTAGGTCAGTCACTAGCCGGTGCTTTCTCCTGGCTTCTCGTGCCCCTCCTCACTGGCAGAGCATGAGAGACTGAGAAGTCCTTGGTCAGGGTAAGCATTACTTAGCAACAACTAAAACATTGGTGTGTTATCAGCATTGTTCTCTGACTAAAACCAAAACATAGCACTGCACCAGCTACAAGGAAGAAAATTAACTCTGTCCCAGCTGAAACCAGGACAGTAACGCACTTGTGTTTCTGTCAAGAGGTATGTCATGATTTAACCCTAGCTGGCACCTAAGCACCACACAGCCACTTGCTCACCCACCCCAGTGAGATTGGGAAGAGAATTGGAAGAGTAAAAGTGAGAAGACTCATGGGTTGAGATAAAGACAGTTTAATAGGTAAAGCAGAAGCTGCACATGCAAGCAAAGCAAAACAAGGAATTCATTAACTATTTCCTGTGGTCAGGGAGGTGTTCAGCCTTCTCAGGGACAGCAAGGCTCCATGACACGTATTGGTTACTTGGGAGGACAAACACCATCATGCTGAACTTCCCTCTTCCCATTTTTGCCCCAGCTTTATATTCTGAGCATGACTCCATGCGGTGTGGAATCTCCCTTTGGTCAGTTGAGGTCAGCTGTCCCAGCTGTGTCCCCTCCCAACCTCTTGTGCACCCCTAGCCTGCTTACTGGTAGGGTGAGGAGCAGAAAAGGCCTTGACTGTGTAAGCGCTGCTCAGCAGTAATTGAAACTTCCCTGTGTTATCAACACTGATTTCAGCACATGTCCAACACATAGCCCTGTATGAGCTACTGTGAAGAAAATTAACTCTAGCCCAGCCAAAGCCAACACAGAGTTAAGCAAGTAACTTAGAAATGTCTTTATTTGTGTGTAGGCTCGCTTTTCATCTTCCATTTAGGTCTCCAGACTTGGAAGATTGATCCTGTGTGTGGTATCAAATTTACATGGAGAGACCAGAAAATATGCCAAAACTGGAAATTAGGAAGCAAAATCACTTGTTTTGACTAGATATCTCATGTTTGCATCTCTTACTTTAAATTAGTTGACAAACTCCCAGAGTGTTCGAGGTTTGTTTTAAAGCAGTACAGCTGGGTGGAAAATTGTAACCACAGACATAATGTATGTGTAAGGGACAATTGTTATAGCTCAAAAAAAACAACAAACCAAAACAAATTTGCAAACTAATTTAAAAATATTAAGTGCTTGATTAATTTTCTACTTTTAGTAGTTTAATCTCACATAGGCCGCTTTGACTGGGGACATGAGTTTGACCAGTAGCGAGCATGCCTTTTGTTTGTTCCAGGTATAGTAACTAAATGTGATGTTTTGTTGCAGGTCCATAAGATGAGTGGAAAAAAAAGAAAAAAGAGAAAAGTGATTTTTAGAGACACGTTTTTGACGAGCTGTCCAAACACTGGATTTCTGGATAAGCAAACACTTTGAGCTCCATTTAAATGAATTATCAGCCCCTCCTGAGATTGATTCAGATCCCTTGTTTTCCATCCTGAATTTTTAAAGCTCTTGAGCTATATTTTTGTAAACAAAACCAGCCACTCTTTCAACTCCTGTACTGTGTACATTTTGCTGCTGACTCATGTCTTCTAGACATTAGAGCCATATCTCTGGGCTTGTGTTAACTGAAGGCTTTTTGCAGTAATAAATACCTTTGTAAGTACTAGTTGATGTTTGACCCTTAAAATGAAGTAGTTAATTACTTTGTAATTGCTAGTTTGGATGTTGCTGGAATGCTTATTCTGGGCTATAGATACTTGAAATTTACTCTGGCATGTTAGCCTGGTCCCTAGGGTAAATTGCAATTTCTTAGTCTGGAAAAAAACAGTTTGGGATTGCCTAGCTGACTTTGACAGCTATATTTATGGCAACGTAATTGGTTCAGTCATCTTTAGTTTAAAACATAGTGTAACATGACAAACTTATTTAATACATGCCTAGAAAAAGGTATGGGGGAGGTAACTGAAGAAACACATTGTCATAGAATCATAGCATCACAGAATGGTTTGGGTAGGAAGGGACCTTAAAGCATATCCAGTTTCAAGCCCCTGCTGTGGGCAGGGACACCTTCCACTAGACCAGGTTGCTCCAAGTCTTGTCTAACCTGGCCTTGAACGCTGCCAGAGAGGGGGCAGGCACAACTTCTCTGTGCAACCTGTGCCAGTGTCTCACCACCCTCATAGTGAGGAATTTTTTCCTAATGTCTAATCTACATGTGCCCTCTTTCAGTTTGAAACCACTGTCATCCTTTGGGACTGAGATGCTAATACAAATCTGTGAGATGTTGGTCGCTGGTTTGTTTTTTGTTTTGTTATTTTTTTCTTGTATTTTTTCCTTCATTTATCCTTAAACGATGTAACAGCCAGTTATACAACAGTTACCTTGGCTGTCTTTCTGGAACACTTTATTTGCCTTTGGTTTATAGTTGCCCGTTCTGAAGGGAGGTGTCCAAATCCCACCACAAGTGTTAGAGTAGGACAGAGGAATCAGCTAGTTGCTGAGAATGAGAGCAGAAGGCTTGTTCTATTGGGCACAGGTAATCAAAGTGGAGCTTTGTCCATGTCGGGGCTGTAGCCGTTGATGTGCTAAAACCCCGGTACTTCACATAAGTTAACAAGCACTTCCCTGCTAATGAGAAGAGAATCTCAGCTACAATCTTTCAAGTTGAAGAATAAAAGTCCATGCTTATTACAGGACCTCTGTGATTATCTAAGTTTTCCTCCACAGTAACGCTGATATTATGGCCGTGGTTGGGAAAGAGTCTTTGGGGAAATATTACACCTCGTGGTCAGCTTGAGCAAATCCCAGGAGGCAGACAGGATGGGTTGTTCTGCCATGGAGGTCAGTGTGCTGAAAGAGCTCGTTTCCTATCTCTCTTCCTTTGTGGGATTTGTGCCCTTAGCAACACCCATTGGCAGCTGTGAGATTGCAGTTCCACTGTTGCCCAGCCCTCTGCAGTTCTTCTTGGCATACTGACCTAGAATACTGCCCTAGATCTGTTTCAGAGGATTTCTTTAATTTTCCCCTTCCAGCTTGTCAGAAACCCCATCGGGATGTTAAATGGGTTGGTAGTTGCAAAGTGATAAATTGGCTGCTAATTAGTTTTTCTAGAAACATTACTTCTTACCTTTTAATTTTTTTTCTGCACTGCACTTCTGACACTTTACTTTCTCTGACACATCAGAATGTTAATTAATCTTCTTATTTCATCTGTTTGTGTAAATACAGATCCTGTAGGCTACTGTGTTGTTTCCTATGAATTTTTGGCTTTGTACAACTGTAAGCTAGCCAGTTCACTGACTGTCAGCGGTTGCAAACATTTGTGATGTCCCTGCATCACCAGGTTTTTGTTTATTGCAGTGCTTTTGTTGTGATAAATTGCAGCACTGGGGCTTTCATGCACACTAATTAGTATCAAGTCACCGCATACTGAAATTCTTAACTGTCAAATATGAAATGCTGACTGTCCTTTTTTTGGCCTGTGCCTAAATAAGAGACATAAATAATGCTCTCAAATAGAAAAGAATGCTGATGGAGACTCAGAAAAGGCATTCACCTTTGAAATGGTCAATGTAATCCAGAAATTACAGCGATCTGCTACTTGTTTAATGGTTTACATGGATTGACTCTTCTGGATTTAGTCACTTTCTTTGAGGACAAATGACCACATCATAAAAAAGCCCCACTAATACTCTCTGATGTCCTTTGAAGAAAGAAGTCTGACAAGCCAACAGCCAAGTGCTTTTTTTCAGTATCTCTGAATACAGCACCTATCTTTTAAGATTTAAAGTTCTTTTCTGCAACCTTCTCTGGATAAATATCAAAATCCTGCTGTGATAGAGCTGCTAGGCTTGTGAGTGTTACTGGGTGTCACTTCAGTATGATGGCGTGCCTCAGAGTTTCTTAAGTTATGGTAGACTCGTCTTGTGATTCAGCAGTACTTGCCTAGTGAGGGTTATCTGTATGCTGCCCTTTCATGACAGTGGGGTCCTGGAGCCATCTCTGTTTTGGCAGGACCACTTGTGATCTCAGAAGCCTGCCCTGAAAAGATGCTATTCTGACCTTATTGGCACTCTTTACAGTTACTTGTTCTGGTAAATGTTACATGGGAAGGATATTACAAATATTTAAGAGTATGTATGTTTCCAAAAGATACCTCCACCTAGCTGCTCTGTTCCTCATGGATTAAAAGTTTCTACACTTCCTCCCTGCCTCAGTTCCTAACATCTCTGATGCTTTCTTTCTTTTATTTACATTTGAGTCTTTGAAAGGCTCATTCTTACATTTCCCTTCACATTGCATCAACTTTGAATTGTTGGCACAATCTCTTTGTCCTCCTCCTAGGAGTTTCCTGGCATGAGAATAAGCTCCCATCTTTCTCGTGCTAGAACCTCTCTGTGACTTCTTCAGATACCTTAATTCTTCTGCCTCCTTTGGCTGGTTCTTCCAAATGTCTCCACCTCCACCCATCTGAAACCAAGATTTGCAAGAATCTGCATTAAAAATTGAAACAAAAAGTAATATTCTGTCTTGGAGTTTTTCTCCTTTACAAAAAACTTGGTCTGGTTTCTACAGATGAAAATCATTAAAGTTTAATGATCCTTGATTCCCATTCCCCACCCAAAGGCCAGTTGGCCAACACACATCACCAACCTCTTTGTAATGGAAAAATCACTTGTAATACAAGCTGGGCATGGATAGACAGATACTCTGAACTGTTGCACCTGATTTACTGAATATTTAAAGCCTCATTAACCAGCATTAGGAAGTTCTGTTTTGGCACCTTAAGAAAGATTTGGGTATGGAAGATTACAACTGCCTTGAGTACAAAGCAGACATCTTAAAATGTGACTGTATGTTGACAATAAAGGTGAGTCTAGTACTGTACTTTTAAAATGTAGAGAATAAAACACGAATGTTAAGATGCATAGTTTCACCTAGTCATGGCATTATATCCAGTGTAATTTTCCTTACCATAGCTGTTGTTGGGTTGTTTGTTTTTGGTTTGCTTTTTTTTTTTTTTTTTTTTTTAATCAAAGCCCTGATAGTGTACATTAATTAAGTATGAAAATGTTTTTTAAAAGGGGTATAAAATAATTAAAGAAAAAAACCCAAAACCTGCTTGGCAGGAGTTACCTAGATTATTTCCTGAGTACAAAAACTGTCTATCAGAATACACCTTTTAGATTTAAGAACATGATTTGGGAGCTGCTTACAAGAGTTCTACTTCTAATGAAGAACTTTAAGTGTTGGCCTTCCCTTGGACAAAACTGTTTTGAAGGTGTAATATTCTAAATGTCCCAAGTCATCTTACTGAATATAGGCAAGAGACAAATTTCACTTAATTAACATGTGAAGTGTTAAGAATATTAAGTACTGAGAGTCATGATTCCAGTTTGTAATGTGAGGAAGCGAGACACTTTGTGGACTTTTATCATTCTTGGGTAATTTTTCTTTCTTTTACCAATAAACATAATTTTCAGGATATGCTGAACATTAAGATAAATGCAATTACCTAAATTTTACCTACAAATATTGCTCACAAAGAAATAACTGCTATATTTTCCTTTTTATTTTTCACAAGTACATAATTTAATTATAATTTTTTCTGAAATCTGTTCTCAAATACTTCTGTGCAAAAGATTAAATTTTCCATTAAGCCTGAGTTCTGAGAATATAATTTAAAAAAAATTATAAATATATGTATATTTTTAACTAGGGTTTCCATATAATGTTTAGGGTCTCTTTAATATCTTCTAACCATAGCATTTAAGATAATTCTGAGCAGATGTAAATCACTACTTAATTAAAAATAAATACTGAAAGAATTCTAGATCAATTAGAAGTGCTCTAAAAGCACATGATTAGTTATTAATACTTTTTAAAGGTGTGTACATAAATATTCCTCTGTTTGCAAAGACAGTGTATCCCTTTGTAGTTGAGGCTTGGTCAGAATCAAGTCAAGGGGAGAGAAGTATCAACTTTGCAAGGAAGGTGATTTGCATACTATTACCCGTTGGTCTTTGCTTTCTGTCAAATTTTAAGCTTGCTGTGACCTACTTTAGAGTCTTATGATGAGATTAAGAATTCTAGTGAGTTCTGTGTGGTAGGCTACAGTAGTTTTAGCACTTGTGTTTACATTACCTTTTTTGCTTTACCAGGAATAATACATAGTTTCTCATCGTAAGACCTCAATTAAGTCCTTGATTAATTTTCCTTTACTCATTTTATTTTATTTTATTTTATTTTATTTTATTTTATTTTATTTGTGATTATTTGGTTGGGTTTTTTGTTTGTGGGTTGGGTTTTTATTATGATGATGGTGATGATTGTTATTGGCAGTATGATGATGATGTAAGAGAATACTGGCTTGTTTTCATGGTTTTAAGTTTCTAAGTTACATCAGGCAAAATGTTGCAGCTGCAGGTTCACACTAGCTGTTCTGGCAGTCAGCTTTATGCTAGGAATCCCAGAGCAAACCCAACTGGAAACACTTGTCCTGCATCAAAATTTTCTAAGTCATTGCCAGAGTGTCCTTTCTGTCATCACAGCTACGGCAAAATCTGGTGGTGTCTTTGCTTTGCTTTAGTTATACTAGAAATATGAGAAAACCAAAACCCACATATAGGAACCATAGGTATTTGTGGCTGTATGGCAGAACATATGTCTTGTAGGGATGCTAAAGTGACTCTGAAAGACCTCTTTTGGGTACCAGAATTAAGATTGTGACCTTTGTGTGGTGAGTAAACATGAGTTAATTAGATTGCTGAGTATAGTATAATATTTGATATATGGCTATAGTGTAGTGTATTTTACTGTTGGACTGGATGGTCTTAAGGGTCCTTTCCAACCTAAGTGATTCCATTGTCCTAGTAGTGGCTATTTTGGCATTTGTACCTCTACTTCAATCTACTTCACTGAAAATCATAGAATCGTAGAATGGTTTGGGTTGGAAGGGACCTTAAAGATCATCTGGTTCCAGACCCCTCCCATGAGCAGGGAACTTTCCACTAGACCAGGTTCTTCAAAGCCCTGTCCAGCTTGGCCTTGAACACTGCCAGGGATGGGGCAGCCACAATTTCTTTGGGCAACCTGTGCCAGGGCCTCACCACCCTCACAGTGAAGAATTTTTCCCTAATATCTAATCTGAATCTCCCCTCTTTCAGTTTAAAGCCAGCATATGGATCCCATGGTTTAGTTTACGAATAATCCGTAGTTTTGAAAAATGTAAATGATCAGTTCCTGTGCAGTAATAATTTTATAGTTTTAAAAAATGGAATTAAGTGTGAAGTTCTGAACTGCAAAATATATCTTTCCAAAGATGGAAAGAGTCTTTTTAATAAGGGATGAGTCAAAACTGCACAGCATCTTTTCTCATTGAGTACTCCCCTAAATTCAGGAGCCATGAGATAAAATACATCTATCTGAATTGCCCCAGTTTTTGCTCTTCTCTACTTTTGTTAGCTTTTGTGTTGCTAAAGCCAGAGAACTTTCTTTTTTTTTTTTTTTCTTTTTCAATGATTTTGGAATAAATTAAACATACTTTAAGAAGTATTAAAGGGAGAAAAACCTACTGTAAAACATAAAAGCCAGAGCACCATTGTCCTGGATAATGTTGATGAAACCGGGCGAACCCTGAATATTTTATGTAAATCCCTAGTCCTGATGGAGTACGTTCATAGCTCAAAAGCCTACCTGGGCAAAGCAAATTGCAAGGTTGAATCATGAAGATGATACTTTAGTCTTGATTCAGCCCGTGGTTTCCCTACATGACAATAATTCCATAAATCAGTTCAGTATTTGTAATGGAGACCAATCTCTACACTTTCTGTTAGGCCCTTTATGTGTTCTCGGAACTATTGTGCTGCTTGTACAAAGACACAAATTAAAGATCTCTTCAGTTTAACTTTTAATTCTAATTTATGCATCACTGTTTGATCACTCCTTTTACTTCTTGTTACTTGCTTATGTTCCAGTGTTGGTTGTTGTTTTCAGTCCTAAAAAAGAAAAAAAGTTGAGGAAGGAATTGAAACAGTAAAGTAGAAATGATAGGGCAGATGAAAATAAACACATCTTATTTCATAATCAGCACACCAACAGTTTTCAGAAGAGGTGAAGTGATGGTAGGGGTATTTCCAAATAAAATTCACAGTTTGTCTCTTCTCATGTCCAATCCGGCTGAAATCTAAAAGCTCTAAATTTCACAAAATATGCTTGAGCAAAAATGTTCTCATTCAGCTCATTTGACATCTTTTGGGGACCAAAAACATGAAATTGTCTAATTTCCGTACATTTCAGAAAACAAGTATGAAAAGTCATAACACTTCACTGATTTTGCTCATATGTAATTTCCTTTCTGTGACACTTCAGTGGTTTACATGCAAGCCTTCAAGGATTAGGTAGGATTATGTTGGTCACATAATGGTATGTCTTTCTGTCACAACAAGTAACCAAACCACCAATGAGTGTAATCATTATATCTATTAACATTGCTGCTGGTTGGAGCTAATGAATTTCAGTGCAAGCCCAGCAGTGATTGTTGGCTGACCTTTCAGGTAATCCTAGTGAAGTGGAAAAGACAGTCCTTTTAATTGGGATGGTAATTTTAGAGTTAATAAACTACATATTTTTGTAAGTAAGTTGAAGGTACTATATTGAAGTTGCTTAAGAAAGTTAGAAGCAATGTTGCAGACCTTGGT
Organism: Coracopsis vasa; assembly: GCA_026283785.1. Lineage (NCBI taxonomy): Eukaryota > Metazoa > Chordata > Aves > Psittaciformes > Psittacidae > Coracopsis > Coracopsis vasa. The sequence goes on from JANHGB010054019.1 coordinate 13,452, forward strand.
GTGCCTCTTACTTTCCTCTTGCTCCCCAAGTTTAACCATGTATTGGTTTGCAAATACTTTCCCACTCCTTAAAATGTCATTTATCTTTGATTTGGTCCCTTCAATTCACACTGAGGAAGAATAAACCCATTGCAGGCTGGATGTATTATTGGTTATTTACACACCTGTAATAGCTTTAATTAGTGAGTAGAATTATGATAAGGATCAAAAACTGCTGCTGAATCAAATCCAAAACAGTGTTTATTCAGGTACAGTGCTCCCAGTGATTCTATAGTTGAGTTGGGATCTAGACTACTTAAATTCAGAGGTCTCAAGAAAATGTTTTTTAGAGAGAGGGGAAGGGAATGATATAGAAGTACTAAATAATACAGTTATTTTTAAAGCAAGATATGTCTAAGGAAAGTTACTGTTGTTTTTAAAGTATGTTTGTGCTTGGCCATCTTCAGATTCAGCATTTGGCTTGGCTGTCAGCAGCTGATTTTTTTTGGTGGTTTTGAAAATCTTTCATTTAAACCCAAGAAATAGTAGATGTGCCACAAGGTGTTTGTCTTACTCAACTTATCAGTCCTAAGGGCTTGTTCTGCTCAATTTAAAAAACATTCTTGCAGTCTCCTGATCATCTAAATTGACTAATTTTCAACACCTGTATGTAGCTACTTAAGCTGAATTTCTTACCAGAAGCTGCTCGGTGTATAGGAACTGAACAGCTGCCAAGCTGGATCAAGCCACAGATGTCTCTGACCAGTCCATTAATTGGGGAAGTGTGTAAGAAAGAAGGGAAGTCTAGATTCAACCATAGTTTTTAGAGACTTCCAAAACCAAAGGGTGCATTATTTCTATCCTCATATATCTGTAACCCCTTCTTAAAATTCCTCCTATTTTTTACCTTCACAGAGTTCTGTGACAATGATGTAACTTGATTTGTGCCTTTGTGAAAATACTGTTTGGTTCATTTCAAACCTGCTGCCAGACCATTCATCCCTTGATTTTATTATGCTTTGAGGAGAAGGGGATAATAATTCCATGTTCATTTTTCCATATCAGTTGTGGTTTGCATATCTCTAATATCTCGTCAGTCAACTATCTTTTCCAAACTCAGTTTTGGAAGTGCAGTGGATGATGATGCATGCCCCAGTGAGCCTTCCTGTCTTTCTCTAACCAGAGCATGTTCTGGTTCTCCTTGTTCCATTTATTCCAAAAATGTGAAAGAGAATTTTGTGCCAGTGGAGGCTTCACCATGGATTTGGTAGTGGTAGAACTTCTGAGTACTGCAGCAATTGGTTTTATACATGCTTTTGAGCTTTGAACATACTTTGCATTGGTTTTCATGTGCCACTTGCCACAAGCTGACTCTTATTAACTGAAGTTTTGCTTATGCCTTAACCATAGTTTTTTTGTTTGCTTGTTTATTGTCATAGTGACAGCTACAGCTGTTATCTGAAGCATTGACCTTTGAGATAGAGTGTAGGATAGGGTAGAGGTGGTCCTCTTGATGCAGATAAAAATGCTTACTTACCTGCATGGTGTATCTTGCTCCTGCTTCTGTGGAGTAATGTTACTGCCAGACTCTGAAAGAATATTTTTCTTAGGTTAGATTGGTGGTAACTATGGTTTCTTTACTTGTTATTTTGTCTGATGTACTCCTGAGCACTGTCATTGCTGTTGGGCAATACTGCTTTCTTCCTGCGGCACTGTAGAGTCATGACTGTCTGTGAAAGAAGAAAACTGTGTATTGTGGTAAATGATTTTATCAACATTTATTTAAGGTATAAATTGCTTTCTGGGATGTTAGTGTTCATAGCAGAGTGGAAAACCTCATATAAAAATTCCCAGGGTAATTTGCAACAATCTGTCTTTAATTTCTCAGTGGACAGTTCATTGTTGTGCTGCAGGGCACTGCAGGACACTGATGGGATACTTTATGGTGCAGTCACAGATGTAGTTACTGTTTTGATTGTTATAATTGACAATGGTAAGGTCTGGGTGATTTATTCCTGCCAATTAGTTTCTGAATTAATATGTACTTTCAAAGGGTGTGCCAACAAAAAGCAGGAAGTCCAGTATATTTGGAACAAATTTCTGAAGACAGATGTTAAAAACTAAATTTTTAAGCTCTGTGCAATGAAAAAAAATTCATTCACGCTCCACTACCTGACCAAATAATTTGTTTAACCACATGCATAACAATCAAAGGTGTCATCACTGTAGTTTATTACTCTATAGATGTTAATTTGCATGAGCATTACATACTTATAGAGTCTGTTCTTGCAAGGGGTCTTCTGCTCAAGTTTCATATTCTTGTTTCAGAAGGGCTTTTCAAGCATAGGAGGAAAATATAACTTTGTCCTCTCCTTATCGCAGATGCTGGATAAATCCCATGAGGGCTTTGTTATTCTATCATGATCCCCAGGAGGATATCAATTGTAGGGGGAGGGAGGTGGGAGGAACAAACCCAACAGTATGCAAGAAATGAATGGT
>JANHGB010054021.1:14233-24813 GCA_026283785.1 Coracopsis vasa
TAAAAAGAGACCAGCAGTCAGTTCCCAGCTCCTCCACAGGCTTCTCATCAGGTCTTGGGTGTGTGCTGATGGGAATTCAGATGAGTGAAGAAGATTTTGTTGTGCATTAAATGCCTGATGAGCTGTCTCAATAACCTGGTATCCAGCCCTTTCTGTCAGTCTGTAAAACAACATGGTCAGAATAAGTATCCATTAAATAGCCAGGAATACTTCCCTGCTTCTCTGAGACAAAGGCATCAGTAATTTGTATGGGCTGTTGACATTTTTCTACTGATTTCTGCCAAACTAAGTTGCTTTATACAACACAGCACTACTGTTTCCTCTATACTCATGTGCTGATGCTGGGCAGTGTGTTGAGAGTCTGATATCTGTCACCATATCTGTGCTGAGCACGGTAAGAACACTACCCTGCAACCCACCTCTTTTGCTTCACAGTGATTTGCTTGTTTTCCTTCCCAGACATTTTCCGGAGGGCTTTTACTGCTGATGCCAGTTACTTGCAGAATCATGAGGAAACAAACAAGTCCTTCTGGGAATCACTTGTAAAATGTTTAGCTGCTATCGACCCACCTGTCCTGAATACTGAAGACAAGAACGTAAGTTACTAAAGACACATGCATCCTTTGAAAAACATTGTTATACAGATACTTTTGTAATTTGGAGAGAGAAAGCATACAATCTAATTAGCTGATATGCTAAAACGTATCTAAAATATGGAAGTGCTGTAAAAGGGCACTTGGATAAATGAGACTCAGGCCCCTGGTTTTTCCTTCATTGTTCTCCATGTGCAAAAATAACTGCCTTTGTGTAAACTCCTCAGGATCCGTCCAGCTCAGTTTTCAAGGCAGGACCATTGTTGGTGACATTTTTGCTGTAAGATACTGCAGAGTTTCCATGTCAGTTTTCACACCCTGTATTTCTCTAGCTCTTTAGACAGTTAACTATTGTACACAATGGTTTTTTTCAAGTTGATGGCTCAGCTATGAGTTGTTGAATGGAGTTTACATTCTCTTCCCATCTTTGGCATTACTCTGTCCCTGATTTCCCTGCTGTGTAGTAGGATCAGGGGATTACCTTTCCGACAGATGGGACAGGATACATTCATTTACATAGCGGGGCATGTATTTACAGGTTATGTTTTGTTGGTAGGACTATTTGCTATTTACTTACTTTTCTTTCAGCTCGTCAACAACTGCAATGTCCCCCCTGCAGGCTGTGCAGCCTGCCTAAGAGCCATAGAGGAGGAAGGAGTGAGGGCCATGGCTGTTCTCTACCTCTTGCTGAAGACAAGGAACCCATCTGGATACAGGCAGCTGCCCAGCTCCAAGGGAAAGGGTGAGTCCTACCCAGCTGTGCATCAGCTATTCTGTCAAAATTACCGCAGTGCCAGTGGGACTTGACATTAGTTTGAAAATGCTTGGAAGTGATTATTAGTGAACAGCTAAAATGTCTAAAGTACTGCTTAGGAAAGTCAGTTAGGCATGGTGATAATGGGAGCCAAAGACAGTATTTTACTTTAGTTTGATTTCACTTCTTCTCAGGGAAAAAAACGCATATATTCAGGGAGAGAGGATATCCTGGCATAGTGATGCCAAAGAAATTTCTCTGACTCAAAGTTATGTCCTGGTTTTTCCTGTCTAACTGGATTCATGACAGCCAGGACACTTTTTTGCATGGACTGTTATCCAGCCAGCCTGGACCTCCCTGAGCTGTCACAATGGTGAGAAATCCAAGCTGAGCCACTGGAAATATTTTTGCAAGTGACTGTAGGAGCACATGTAATGAATAAAGGATAGAGCCACTCAGGATGCTAAACCTGGCAGCAAGGTTCAAATAGACTCCACTGCATTTCTCATGCTTGAGTGAGCAGTAAGAAACTAAGTGCAGTTCCATAGGGTCCATAAAATCATTAATTGTCTCTCTTTAGTAGATTACAAAGCTGCACTCATTAAGATGACCCTGAATTTAACTGGATACCCTTAAGGAGATTCTGTTCCCATTTTTGCCTTGATCAGACATGTTCATGAAGGGGAGGTTTCTTCTCCTGATGATTTGGCCTGGCTGGCTTTGAGGGCTCTGCTCTTGTGCCACAAGAGGGTGCTGGCACTATGGCATGAACACAAGGAATCTTGGAGAAGTCGGGTGACGGGAGAAGTAGCCCAGGGAATGGTGACCAACTATTCTCCAACTAAAGCATCTTTTAGCTGCAGCTGCTATTGCTTCAGGGAATGGGAGTTTTCATAGAGGTAGCATTATGAGTAAATTAAAGGCCAGAATATGAAAATTTAGGCATTTCTCACACTCTTTTAGGGAAGTCTAAACAGTAGTGTGTATGATGCTTTAATCTGTAATGCTTTGTACTTACTCCTTGTGTGCAGAAACCATGGCTGAAAGAAGACTAAGGGTCTGATTTCCCAACAGACAACTTTTAATTCAACCATTATGAAATTTGTCATTGTAAAAGAGAGTAAATGTGAACAGTTGTTTCTAATACCTTTTTCTCTATTGATAAAGCAGATGAAAAACTGAAACTCCTGAAGAGATTAGAAAGGAATCTTGTGCATTCACAAAGGGGTAAAAAGGCTGAAAACTCATCCCAGGAGTCCACGGATGAAGATACACAAGGTAAAGAGGATTTATTTTATTTTTCACTGATACATAATTTAATCTGATTGCACGTTCAGTGAGAGATTCACATCAGACTTGCAGCAGTTCTGTAGCAATTCTGCAGAACTCTGGAAAAAATAGTGAGAAATTGTGCAAAAGAGGGAACAGAGAATATAATCAGTATGTCCAGATTCATTATCGCTCAGTAGTGGCTGCCTCCTGCTCTTGTGTAAGTTGGAGGTTTCAAAAACACGGAATTCTGCTGTAAGATTTCTTCTCAAATAAAAAGTCCTAACTTCTATGATCTTCAGTGCTTATAGCCCAACTGAAACCTGTGTTACAGGGAGAGGCAAAGAACAGTCAGTGTACTGTAGGAGCTGCCAGTGCCATGGTACTTACATGAACAGTGCTGATGTTCCTGTTTCAAATAAGATCTTTCTCACTACACCTCCTTATACAAATTATTCCAACTTCAGATTTTGCTGGTTTTCTCCTATTCAGCTAGCTTGGCAGAGAGCTGTGAGGCAAAAGCACCTGACAATGATTCTTGCATTTCAAAGCCTTGATTTTTACCTACATATCCTACAGCTTCTATTATATTATGAGCAAAGAACTATAGTGCTGTTGTTTCTGATACTGCTGGCACATTTTTCTTTAATCTGATGAAAAAACACTTTGTCTATCCAGACAGTGATGGGGAAGATTTAGGAAGAGAGAAGACTGAAGACGAATTTCTTGGAGGTAGGACAAAGTCACAACAGTATTGTTTTCACTAAAGATAACCAATATAAACAAGAAAAAATGGTTAATTTCTGGCATTCTTTGTGGTTTGACTTTTGAACAAAGGTATATTGGCCTGTACGGCCATAGGAAAATGACCAGTCAGAATGTGGCTGTAGGAAAGGCATTTCCTACAAGATGAAGCTCAAGTCATACCTGTGCTTACCCATGCACTGTGCTTAGAGTTTAACCAGGAGAACAGCAAAATCTGCTGTGGTGGGAGAAGTCCTGCTGCCTGGATCTGCACCACTGCCATTGAAATGCAGCAAAAGTGCTTTGAAAATACCTGTCACAGCCACTACTTACAGGGGCTGCAGTCAGCCCTCAGCACTGACCAGAGATCAGCGAGAACTACACCTTGGGTCTCCTTCCCAAGGCTTTTCCTTTCCTCCCAAAGGAAAAATGGAAAATAAGTACTATGCGGATGAAGAAAATGTGCTGTGTCAACACACAGAAATAGCTGTCAGCTTATGGTGTAGAAACACAGATGTAAAACAATTAAAGCTTTAGTCACTTAATGTCTTAAATTGATCTCAGCTCAGATGTAAGGCTGGCTCATTTGAACTGACATTAGGAGATCTAATTTTTCTCACAGGATTCTGATTCTACGTGACCTCAGATACTGAGAGATGGAATGTGAGGTTAATAATCCATTTATGCTTCCTGCTTTCATACTGCATAACCCACAGCTAAGCTACCCTCTCTGATGGCTGGAGTTGGGATCTGCCTTGTCACTTTTACACAACCACACTAATTTCAATAGAGGCGCATGGGCTAGGACTGGTGGTAAGCTACGTGTATTCATCAGGGGCATTAATCTATATCATCTATGTGTAATATTTCAGGTGTACCAGCAGAGGTCGTTCCCTATGCAGATTCAGGTAAACCTTCCCAGATAACCTCATCCTCCTGAAAGGAAGACTCTAACTGTAGTTTCTTCTTTCTGCCATGCTTATATATTAAAAAACACCCATCCAGTTTGGTTCTAGCTTCAGTTCTAGCAACTGGACATGGAGCCCATCAATCTCGTACTGCCCAGCTGTTTCAAAGAACCTGGGATCACTGTGACTAGTTGGTTTTATTGTTATCTGTTCTTGGGCTCTTTTAACATCCCTAATTTCCTGGCACTTTCAAGTAATGGTTTGTATATACTGAGTCACCAAATATGCAAATACTGGCTGTGCTTGCTAGTGCTGATAATGATGGGAAACAAGGTATTTGTACTTTACCATCAAAAATAATGAAACTATGTTGCTTTTCAGAGATAACCAGAAGAGAAGATTCAATTGCAGATGGTAAGTACAAACAAGCAGAAGTGGTTTTTTTGTGGATGCTGTCTTTCAGAACTAAGTTTTGATTAGTGATGATAGCTGTACTAGCTCCTTGATACCCAGATATTTCCTTATCAAAAGGTGGAAATTTGAGAGTAGTTACTAAAATGTACTAACAGAAGAAATACTGTGTGAGTCATCCTATGACACAAAGGTGCAGTGGGACTATTGCATTTAGAAGGCAGAGTAATACAGAACGGACATTCACTGAGCATGAATTGGTGTTCTGATAAATTCTGCATCTGTGGATCATTCATACAAGTGCAGAGAGGAACATTTGTGAGTCAGGCTAGTGCAACACTATGTTAACATTAATAACCAAATAACTGAGTTTGTCCCCAAACCAGAACTTGTTCAATCCAGAATGCTGAAATAATCAAGAATTTAAAAATACAACTCCAGTATCAGGTGACTGAAACCAGAATTTTTTGGCAAAGTTGAGTTGCTTCATGGTTTAAAAGCACAGCAGCAAGAGCCTATAGCTCATTTGGAATGCATTTCCAGTACTCGCCTGTTACATCTTTAGAGAAAATTAAGTTCACTGCCAGGCAGCGGTTGCCCGGATGCACAGACCAGTGTAAGTGAAATCAGCACCTAGAACTAGTGATAAATCAACTCCCAAAGGCTGACACACAGCAGCCTGCCCAGGGGTCCTCTGTGAGCAACAAACAGAAAAAGGAAAAAAGCCTTCTGCTCTGCACATGTCATTGGTGATCTGGTAAAACACTGAGCTCTTGGTGGCAATAGAGTTGGAAAAAGAACACAATTTGGCAACTGCACACAACTGGCATTGAGCAAAACACTCTCTATTTAAGCCTCTAAAAATATCTAGCTTGTTGTTATGTTATTCTTTCTAAGTATCAGTAAGCTAGCTAAGGAGAGTAATTGCCAGCTACAGTTCTTAATTTGGGAGGTACAGAAATACTTCAGCATCAGGCATAAGTAGATTGGTGGTTCTTATATGCTTGGTAGTGAAGATGGTTGTATTATGGTGGCTGTGGCTGTGCAAAGCACCTAAGAATCAGCCTGAAGCTTCCTTGTACTACTGCTTTACTCCCACTAATTCTGAGACTACCAATTGTCACAGACTAGATAGAAAAAACTCAGAGTGCTTTGAAATAATTCTGTATTGTTAATGCAACCATCTGATTATGCCTTTTTAAAAACAACCAACCTGCTTTTTGGAGTGATTTAGAAATTGCTAATTTGACCTGAAAGGCTCATAGATCTTTCCTTTGAACAGTTTTACATTTATTCTGTTCTGAGAATCTATTTCAGATAGAAGGGAAGTAACATTAAAACTCCTTAATTTCAGAGTTCCATGGTGATAAAAGACATTTCTTTTTTGTAGCATATGATGAGAAAACTCGTCTCCATCAGTGGACAGTTCGATGGATGGGCATACGGAAGGATGGTAATCTTTTTAAATCTATTTCTTTCTTTCAATTCAATTGATGTCAACCCTCTTAAACCTTAGTCCATGAATAAATTCTCTGGTTAAAACAAACCCTCTGTTTTTTTGACATGAGTACTTTGTTGAAATGCATCAAGGCTTCTTGATGAAAATCATCATGGCTTCTTATAACATGTGCATGGATGTTTCATAATTGAATCTGATGTACAAGACATCTTGTGGAAATAGACTGTATTAACTGAGCCATAGATATACTTATATCTTAAGGTATATTTGTAACATCCATGCCTGCAGTTGTGACCTAATTTTCCACTCTCTATTTCAGATGAATTCTTTCATTTTGTAATTCTTTGCTTTGCAATTGGAGCTTTACTAATTTGCTACTACTACTACAAAGGTAAGGCAAAACTTCAACAGAAGGATAAATTGTTGCACACTGGAAAAGTGATCAAAGCTAAACCTTTAGTTTGTTGCCTTAGATTGGACTATTTCTCTTGGAACTGGTTTGGTCACCTTTGCTTCCTTGGAAACCACCGGGATCTACTTTGGTCTAGGTAAGTGTATCTGCAGCAGCCAAGTCTGTATCCACACCAAGGGTTCAAGGTCACACAGTCATTGAGCAATGCAAATCCATAGAATGGCTCATGCTGTGATGTTGTACGTCACCATGGAGTGATCCTGTAACATCTCATCCACCATTCCAGTGTGGCTAGAGACAAACATGCCTTAGCGACAATGAAGGGAAAGGTTGACTCATTTTTCATTCTCAATGATCACAAGACCCTGAGTCACCTCTTCCCGCAGCAATGGCTGAATGCTAAGTTGCCATGACAACAGACAATTTTAGCAGCAGGGCAGCCTTCCCAGATACACTCTTTAAGGTGCTGCACACTCAGGCTGCCATTCACCCCCTGGCACTGAGGCGGCAGCTACTGAAAATACTATTAAAAACATGGGCATTCTCAGCAATTCCATGGGATATGGCAAGAAAAGTGCAACTAGCAGCAAGTCACAGCTTCCCAGATGAGAACGGGAGTCACTGCTGTAATCGTGGGCTAACGTTTTTGGTAGGTTGTGGCTGGTCACAACTTCCTCATTAATGATATTGCGGACATGCTTGTTTAAATAGGGATCTTGGGTTCATTGATACTGCAAATGCCAGCGTTTGGGTTTTGCCATTTTTCTGTGGTTTATGTTGCTGTATATCTGGCTCACCTTGACAAAATGTATTTGTTTCCACCATTAGTGTACCGAATTCGGAGCGTACTTAACAGCTTTATTCCTCTGATTGACAAACTCAGGCTAACAGGTAACGGTGACCTGTTACTGACTGCATGCATAGCGATTGGATCTTTCTGGGTGCTTCATTTTAGTAAAGCCTTAAGATGAACTTCTCCAAATCATGATTTCCCATCTTCCTAATTAAAAGTAAAGAAAAAAAATGTAAAAATATTTCACTCCAGTTCATTACAGCTGCCTGGGGTTGAAAATGAATTATTCTTGGCTCTCCTTGTGGCAGAGCATTTTCACATTTTTAATACTCTGCCTGGTGTGGGATATTAACTATTTCCTGACAGTGTCTGAATAAGAATGCTGTATCTCAAAAACAGAGGGAGTGGGAGTAGGTTTCTCATGCTGGGTCTTCAGACAGACTCCAGGCTTGTATTTATCTGTGTTCATGAACACAGAATATGAAGAATGCTGAACAGCTGTATAGATATGTGACAATTTGCAAACAATAGTCCTGACATTCATCTTTTCCTTCATCATGCAGGTATGAGGAAGGCTGATTAGGAGGAGTATTTTAGGAGAGTTCCACAGAAACCTGCTGTCGGAATTTCTAGTATTAAAAGAGCTGCTTTATGAGGTGAACACAGAAACCTAATGGCTAATGTGAAATAATGAAATGTTAAACCATAGAAAAACATCATTCCTTCCCCACAAAAATAAAGCTGAAACTTCAGTACAGGGTCCGACTCTTTCTGAAGCGATTCATGGCTCAGAAGAGCTCATAGACAATCTGGATGTAGGGCTATATTAATTGCATTAAATATAAACACATTCTCCTTACACCATAGGCAGACTAACACGGTTGCATGCCTATGGTGTATCAAAATCAACACAATGACCACTATTATCCTTCACTGTTTCTCGATGTTTCAGTAGGAATCTTGGCACCCACAAAGCTGCCTCCTCTTCACCCTGTGTGATGCCACAATCCAGGCACACATGAGCCTCTTGCTTACACAGCTGAGCCCCAACAGTGCAACAGCACCGAAGCAGATTAATTTATTGTGGCAGAACTCAATACAGTGGGCGTATAATGATTTCACCCCATGAAAGCTGGGTGAGATGTAACATGCAGTGACAATAATGGTGCAGTAATGAGATTATTAAGAGCAGCAAATTTCATCTCTCTTTCTGAGGGGAAAAATAAAGAGCTTGATTTAACTCATCCCCCAACATTTTTCTTTGAGTAAAAGAAAGTGCAACTTTAACATCCCTTTCATTTTACAGGGCCATGTTACACATTATATATGTAGGGCTAATGCAATTATACCCATAGAAAAATGAAGGCATCAAGTCATACAGAGAGCCATAAAACATGGAACTGTAGGGAAATGTAGATCTAAAAGCCATTAAACCCAAACAATCCAGAGTTTTAGAGAAGAAATTTTAAGCCTTGCTTAGAAAATTAAAGCACTTACTTATTTACTTTTCAGTTGCGCTTAATTCTAAGCACCAGTGTGGATCGTTCTTGCTCACTGCAGTTCCATTTGCACATCCAGAAATGCCAACAGTTGTACGCAGGCCTGCACCCACAGAGCCCAGCAGGTACCTAACATGGCAGGGGTTAAGCCAAGTAAGGATGAATACAATTTATTTGTAATATTTATATTCTCATTTACATGTCTTTGTAGAAATTCTGTCATACCAAAGTACTATATCTTCTGTGTTGCTAGTCTGCAAATAGTCTTGCTCAGCCCAGTGTAGTGGCGTTAATGTCAAATGGCTTTTGGGTGAACTGAAAGCCTATGCACAGTCACCCTGCTCTGATGAAAATCAGTTTCCTTTGCTGTGCAACATCTTTCTGAAATGTAATTTGTGGAATAGTCAGAATGAGAAACATTTTAATACTAAATATATTTTTTAATTTGCTTTTTGACTGCAAATAGCAGTCAACAAAATGAGTTTTTTCACAAACAAGCTGCTTAGGGGTAAAATAACAAAACATTTAAAACTAGCAAAACATTTAAAACTCATCCAGTGGAACCCATCATGTGAGATGAACTCTCCCAACTTAGAGCAGCTCACAGAAGAGTCAGTTCTAAAGAAAAGATCAACTTACACATTCAGTTACATCCTTTCAGGTATCTGGGAATTCCCTGCTCTTCTTTCAGCTCCTTCCCCAGTCCATCTCTACAGTTTAAACATCCTATCTCTTGCACAGCGACAGCACCCTTATTATGGTCTTGCGCATCACCCTTACTGCAACACTGGCCAAGCACTCAAAAATACAAGTTGTTCAGAAGACTTTCAACCCCCTTAAATGAAGTCGTGCTCACTGAGCCCCTGTTCTCCAGGTCCAGCATGTCCTTCTCATGCCCACGACTCATCATTCAGTCCCACAGCTCCACTGGGCCTCCCCCTACCCCTGATACATCTCCGCCTGCTTCAACATTATCCAGCATGTACGGTATTTCCTCCTCACCTTTGGCTTTACATAGCAAGGACAAAACAGGAGGAGCTGAAGCAAAGTCACAAGCTCCTCTCCTCCTGCAATCTGTGTTCCTGCTTTTCACTATTCAGTGTCTAACACCCTCTCCAGAACCCCCTTCAAGATGAGTTTAATCTTCAGCAGTAAGTTGGACCAAACCTGAAGGAGTTACTCAATTCACTCTAGGCTGCAATGCCCAGCACCTATTTCCCTGCTGAAGCACAGCCCACTCAGACCTTCAGCAAACACCCAACCACTCCAGTGCCAAAGCTCACAGCAGGGAAGGATAGCTGCAAAGCAGAAAACGCTCATAGCAGGCAGGCGAAGGGCTGCTGCCCACACATTATTAAATAGCCTGAAGGTTTTCCAACGACCATTACCCCAACTACACAAAACCCCGCAGGCAAAAAAAGAGATTAAAAACCAGAAGGTTTTTTTTAGCTGGTATTTTTATTAGAACTCTCTACATAAAGCACCTTCGCCTGCCTTAAACTTACAGTACTTCTCTGAACACTGTTCTTCTGTAATTGCACGAGATGCTTCAAACTACTCCACATTTCTCGATTTGGACACTGCCACCTTAACAGCTTGCACAATGGCATCTTTATCAATGCCAAACATCTTCAGGAGCTCAGCTGACTTCCCGCTGCGTGGTACATGAGATACAGCTAGGTAAATTATCTAACATTTAAAAATAATTATATTGATGACTCAAGGACTGTACACACAA
>JANHGB010054021.1:31622-48800 GCA_026283785.1 Coracopsis vasa
GTTAAAGAAACAACCACCACAACACCTCCCCCCCAGTGACCTTACGTAACGGTGCTTTGGGAATGGCACTGTTCCAGACTAACCATGCAAAGAGCTCTGAATGCAGGCACGTCACAGCCTGCAGAGCAGAAGCAGGGCAATAAGCCTTCCCACATGCACCCAACTCCACTACCTGTTACTCAAGAAGGACGAGTTCACAAGGAAGGAGGAGAGTATTTTCATGAGAGCAGCACAAAACTCTGAAGAACTTTAAACACGTTAAAGAAATTAATCATTGCACTCTGCACTACACATTACTAATAAAGTAAGCACGAAGCAGGAAAAGCGTGTCTCGGCTTTCAGTCACGACGTGAAAAGTCTTCAACATCAGTTTCTAACTCTGTATGCACTCTGACTGAGTGGGATCTCAGTGGGCATTTTCCTTTCCTAAAATGCACCCACACAATCTATTCATAGAAAGTGGAATTAAGAACAAAATTAACAGGTACCTCAATCAAAATCTTACTCAAGATAAAGATAGTACTCATGCTTGTCCTACTTTTGCTAAAACAGTGCCAATATCAGCATTCACAGCTCATACTAGTAATTTACACACTAGCAGTGTGCTGAGTTTGGCCCCAAGTGCATCTTTACAAAAAAATCCTGATTTATGTGGTTTTAAAGTAATGCAGAGAATAATTTTCAATTACATCTGCAAAATCTACATTTTTAGCTGAATAAAAAATGTGAGTGCTTAATATGAACAGTATAAAATGTCTGGAATATAAAACTTACTGCCTAAACAACTGATATTTCTATTTTTGACACATTTACACTATGATTTCTTTCCCTGTATGTTCAGTTTGGAAAATACCAATTTTACATTATTCTCTTATGACCCTGGAAAAATCTTTAATGTTTTGGTCTGTCAGCAACTACTGCCTTAGGAGTGAACTTAGGACAAGTTCAGAAAGTCACTGTGATAGTTATTTCTCACTGATTTAATGGGGCCAAATTTCAGTGCAGCAGAAGCCCAGGTCTATCTAGAACAGCATTCATAAAACTTCAATTTTCACCACAGATCCAATCAGGATTCTAAATTCCATGCAGACCCAAAGTTCTAATAGGAAGTACATTTTATTCATACCCTTCCATTTAAAATTGGATTTTCTAACTGCTAAAAGATTTCTCTAAATTCCTTTCTTTTACAACTTGTTTGAAAAACTTTGGGTGTTCAAATTCTTTTCTGAAAATCACAGTTGTGGCCTGGACCGAATTCGTAACTCAAACAACTTCATAAACCTCACAAACCTTCATAAACTTCACAATCACAGCTCCCAGCAGAACTCTTCAAGTGCTGAACGTTGAAACTTGGAAATGCAGTTCTAGGAGACAATCCAGGTAACCTGAAGGAGTTTTACCTTCTAATATAAGAAAAGGCCAAAGCTAATTGGCTTTTGCATCAAGACCCTTTGCTGCTCACTGAAAGACTTAAACTGTATTAAACTAGACTATGATGAGATGGGAGGACTGATTTTAAAAAGAAAAGAGGCTTGTAATAGAATCCCTCCCTTAATGACAAACACAAGCCATAATCTGATATACTCTGCTTACAGTCTCCACTTCTAAAGCATGCTCCATACTGCTGCAAGTTAAGCTTGAGGTTCTGGATGAGACTACACACTTTTATGAAGCATCTTTAAATCTTTACCAGTATTACAGGTCAAATTACCATGGAAAGAGCCTTAATTTACTACCCCTGTCAGCTCTTCCTGCCTTTCTTTTCCCTATAAATGCCTAGTAGTTTTTCCAGCATTAATGTCTACTGTCATCTCACTTCTTAGTATACAAGTCTGCTCCTGTTTTCATGGATAATGTCTACGCTTTTCATTTAAAAAGCCCAAAACTCCCTTCTTCCCTCAAATCAGAATCAAACCCCAATATGATCTAACACTTCCCAAATAGTTACGATGGGAACTAAAGACCAAAGAAGGTACTGCTAGCAAAAGTTCTCAGCCTGTTGCTTCTAGAAGTGCTGGCTACACTGCAGCAAGTCTTGCAGAGAGGAGCCAGTGGCTCCTGTGGTAATAGAAGCCAACAGGAAAACAGTGAAATACCTCAAAGGAATTAAGATGCTCTAAGAAGGTGACATGCCCGACAGCCCAGATGAAATGCTGCTAAACCAATGCATGCAGCATGGGCAACAAACAGGAGGAGTTGAAAGCCACCATGTCTACCAGTGGACAATAGAAGAGCTATGAATGTCATCCATGTGGACTTCCGCAGACTAGATATAAGGAAGAAATTTTTTACAATGAGAGTGGTGAGGCAGAGGTTGCCCAGAAGCTGTGGATTCCCCATCTCTGCAGACATTCAAGGTCAGGCTGGACAGGGCTCTGAGCAACCTGACCTAGGTAAAGATGTCCCTGCTCACTGTAAGGGGGCTGAACTAGATGACCTTTAAAGGTCCCTTCCAACCCAAACTATTCTATGATCCTGTAATTCAATTTCCTGAATTATCTAACAGTTTTGCAGTGCCCATTTCATTAGTACTTTGAGGTTTTGAGGTTTTTTTTAGTCAACACACCAAGTGCTCCAGGAGTCAGAAATACTGAGAGAAGTTGAATCAATTATTTAAAATAGTGATCATCAAAGACATAATAAACCAAAGACATTTCTCCCTTGTAAAGTGCTTTTGGGACTGGTGGGCAAAAGTGCCTGTGCAAGGATAACTTTCATTAGTTTCTCATTTTAGGGACTGGGAAACAAAGGCACAGTAAGCACATAACTATTCTCATCACTGAGGACATCAGCTATAAAGACAGAAAAGAACTTAAGCTCCTCATTTTCAATCCAAACCCTTTATATCACTCTATACTTGTGGAGTAGAAAAGCTAGCAGGGAAAAGTCCTATTTTTATCAGGCCAAACTGATGAAAGAGAAAAAAAAGCATATGAGCTGATAAAGGCTTGAAATCCTTCTAATCCTTTCTAAACACAACACATTTGATAAAAGTAAATTGCAAACATGACTTCTTTCTATAAATGGTGCCATTGTTATACCATCACAGCTATATTACTGATTGTCTCCACAAAGCATTATCAGTTTGACTGCTTGACACTAAATGGATGGGAACTGCTGATACATAAGCCAAGAGTGCCCCTTACCAATAGAAACGCCGCAGTGTGACCCACAGAGATTGATGTTACTCTCGGAGATGGCAGCCATGCGGATCTGGTCAAATGCCCGTGTGAAGAAGGTAGCAAAGGTGCTGGCAAAAGCAACAGTTCTGTCACGAGCGGCACAACCAACCGCAATGCTCACCTGAAAAGAGGCAGATTGTACAAGAAGAGTGAATTCTTCATTTATCAATTGTTTACAAGAGATCAGCTGTGGGACTTCCTACCGAAAACGTCAGCAAGAAGCTCTCAATGCAGATTAAAGATCTCTGTTCAGCCCTGCTCCTAACTGTTCACTTTTCCAAGAAAGAAAGGAGGCAGCTCTCCCAGTATCTATCCTCCAGCACCTCCTCTGCTCCTTGCTTCAACTGCTAGCTGTTATTGTTAATGCTTACTAGCGCTTCTTTTCTTTATCTGCTCCAAGCAGCCATTAACAGAGTTTTAAGACTTATCCCCTTTTGTCTTTTCCTGGATCAAAGGCTTACGCTTTCAATACAAAGGACATAGTGAAACTATCTCCATCAGACATCATTACTAAGTGGGAATGGATTTGCCTGTGTTATTTGGACTGGTATTTACTAAAAGGGTCCTTCTTCAGCAAGACGGAAATCAGAACAAAGCCTTTAAATTGTTTATTGCTACAATTACCCCATACATTTATTTTACACAAAACCTGGTCTACTCTTTATAGTAAATTTTTCCTAAGCTGTTGTAGAACCAAAACATCCAACTCGAGCTCATGAAGCTGCTCTAGTACAACATTTGCAAGAGACAGTCCATGGTTCTTTGGTTATAAATCATTAAAGGCAACAACAAGTTTCTGCCTGAAGTTGTGTCTTTAATTTCATTTGCTTCAGTGAACCCATACAGGTGGCAACCAAAGACTCAACCAGGTGACTTATCAAATTATTTCCATTTTTCTTATATAAAAGAGATCAGGCTAAATTTATTAACTGTTTCTCTGTCCTCACCTTTATACCTCATCCTAGCCTGGAACTCATTGCCACTTGTAACACTCCTTTCCTTGAGAAATAAAAAGACCCAAACTCTAAAAAGCTTTTTCAGTTAAAGCTCTACAAATCACACTTTGGAAAGTATTACTGTTTACATATTGCCATTGCCTTGTGTTGTGCTGAAACACAGACAATATGCCCATAAAAATAAAAAGAGGGGTGATTTAGGACAGAACAATCAATCAGAAGCACTCCTTTTGTATTACATTTGTCAGCTTCTGCCATAACCTAGTTTTCCACTAAAAAGTGAGCAAGTCAAATTAAATACCCATGAATACACATATGAAGAGCAAATATTAAAACACCACTCTGAAAACTCAGACCGAATGGTCTCAGATCCTGCTGTGTAATACCCGTATTTTACAAACCCAAGAAACCCATTACCATGTTCTGTTCAGCAATGTAGCATTCAATGTAGCGACTGGGATGTTCTTTCTTAAAAAGCTCTGAGAAGGTGGAGTTCTTTGTGTCTCCATCCAAAGCAATCACTCGATCATTAGCATGGCCCAGTTTTGCAAGTGCAACACCGTAAGCTTTGCGGGTAGCCCATTAGGAAAAGAAAAACATAGCGGTACTGTTATAACTTTGTTTCTAGCAGCTCTTTTTTTCCCCATGAGTGCATGCACATACAATTAAAACCAATCAGGACAGACATCAGTGCTGAAATCAGCAGCTCCCTACCAATCTAGCTAGGAGATATGGAAAACCTTGGTTTCCAATCATGGAAACTCACTTAACCTCATAGAGTTTCTTCAATTTTAAATAAGCATAACATAGTTTGGATAACTGATAATGATCACAAAATGAAGAAGAGTGATCTAAGTACTTATATTTTAATATACAACACCCAGTGAGCTGAATGTCTGTGTGTCAGACCACAGAAGTAGGTGTTTATCAGGATACTCAAAATAGGTGAGAAGAGGTAGGTAGCTGAAAACAGGACAATGGATAACACACAAAGCCTTCTGCCATCCATTAAGATATCTGACAAACAGTGAAAAAGAGTACCTTTTCTCCCACTTTGTAAGTTGGTGGAGATGGCATCTTAATGTTTCTGATATTTACTACAGGCGCATCTTCTTCCGGGAGGGCTGGAGAAAGCTTTTTCTTATTTTGGATTTTGTCATCTATTTCCTGGATGACTTGTTCAGCCATGTTTTTTGGGAGGGGCTTCCCGTGCCAGTTTTCCTTATCTTCAACACCTGTGCATATAAAAGTACATTACGGATAAGAAAAACATTAAAACTATTTAAGTTTTCTGCTGCAGATTGTACCCAGATAGAAGTGGATAAGAGTCTAGTACAGTCTCTCAAGGAAGAACTGCTTTATTATTACCACTGTAAACAATTACAATAGTATTCAATTGCATTAAGACAGACATGTTCAAATACATAAGAGAAATAGTAAAATTCCATATATTAGGAACTAGTGATGGAATTCCAGCATCATCTTCTGAAATTGTTTTTAACTTAGCACCTAAGAGACCTGGTCCATTAGCAGGGCAAGCAGTAAACAGTAAATCAATGTTAACAGTTAACACAAAATTTCAACAGTGAGGTCTAATTAAACAAACTCAGCTACGTTTCAAGCAACGGTTTTAACCCAGCTGTCTAATTCAAACAACACCTGACATTTTACAGCCTTATTTTAAGAGCTTCTGATGACTTTTATCTTTGTGCACCCAGCATTAACAGCAAAATTACCTCTCTGGCTGATATGCTGCTTTTCACTGAGTAAATTGCCAAGAATAATAAATTCTCCTTGCTTAGTCATTGAAAAGAAATGAAGATATTTACTCCTGTTAATTAATATTTATCTGGTCAGAAAGGCAAATTCATAAAGTGCTGCTAAAAGCTGTAGCTGAACAGAATCATGGCAACCCTTGACACGCTGAATATGCATTTATTCCATTCTATGGATACAGTGCTTGTTAGCTAGCACATCTCACTTCCAAGAACCCAAATCCTTTTCTTAGCACTAATGTTCTCGAGAGTATAAGAGTTTGAAAGACGTCCTGCATGCTGTTGCTCAAATGTGTAGGTATGCATTTGTCCCCTAGAAAATGACATTAAGGCAAGTTTCACACCACATGAAAACTACAAAAGGACTTTAGAGGTGACATGAACTCCAGAAGTCAAACAGCTGTTAACCTGTGAAATAATTTCTGAACTACTCTTATATCTCAATGAATTACACATCAGATCATATGAAATAACTTGCAGTATGAGGTAGCTTATGCATCATGTCTCATACAGTTTTCTCAAAACTGTAAATGTAGCATCCCTCCTCATTTCCTATGCATTTATACCGCCTGGCTGGTAACAAGCAGATCCAGTTGTCTGCAGCACCAGGAGGAGGGAGCTTCCATGACAAAGTTACTCCCTTCTCAGAGTAGTCTCAGTGAGTCTAGGGATCAAGAGCAATCCAAGAAGTTTGCGCTCTTGTGCTAGGGCAATTTTCAAGACATACAGTCCAATGTTCTCCCATGCCCCCGGCCGTCTTCTAGACTGAAAAGACTTCTTAAATAGAACACCAATCTTTTTCTAATGTATGAAGCATTAAACTTCTGTATTTTTTAATGATTGCACCTTCATTGCAGCACTATGTACATATTATTATACACATGCATATGCAAAGTAACAGATGTTTTATTACCTGATATGCCTCTGCCTTTAAAAGTCTTTGCAATGATAGCTGTCGGCTGATGTTTAGCCTGGCCAAAGGCTTTGCAAAGTTCCTCCACACTGTGCCCATCAACAATGATTGCATGCCAGCTAAGAACACAAACAGATCAACTGTTTCTAAAGGGTTTTAGCATGTGACACTCTCTGGTAGTTAGCAATAACAATAACGAATACTAACATCATTCCAATCCAGTGTCTTTTAAAGAGACCCAAACTATGCCAGAAACATGAAATAGCATTCATTTGAGATCATAAAATACCATAGTCCCTCTTTTATAATGCAAAATAAGTCACAGGGGGACTAGCAACATTCACAGCTTACAGATCACTAAGTTATCCTACATTTCTTCAGACATAATAGCCATTTTTAATCACAAGAGCAAATCAGACATCTAGAAATCAGTCAAAAAACTGACAGTGAAAGTTCAGTAATTGTTTCCATGACCTTCTTTCTGCTATGACAGTACATTTGGTCACACAAAGTTACAAGATCTGGTTTTAATGTGATAAAAATCCTCTAAAAAAGTTTATCTGAGTAAGCAATCCTTTTCTTCTTCCTCTAAACAAAAAATTCTGCCAATTCTCCTGCTCTAGAATTTTGTAATAATAGTAATAAAGATCGCCATTATCAGGCATCATGAAGGACCATCCTTCTTGGTGATGATATCCTTGAGAGCTGAAAGCTCACGTGAACAATTTCTGCAAAGCAAATGAAGCATACAGCTTCACATGGGAGATGACACCAAACTTCTAATCACATACCCAAAGGCTTCGCAGCGTTTCTGGTAAATCTCAACATGATGCTGCAGAGGAGCAGGGTCACTTTGTCCAAGACGGTTAACATCAAATATAGCAACCAGATTATCGAGCTTGTAAAGCCCAGCAAAGGCCATTGCCTCCCAAACAGAGCCTTCAGACAACTCTCCATCTCCAAGCAGACAATACACTCGATAGCTAGAAGAAGAAATCAAAGTAAAAAACTAAAACTAAACCCAAACCAAACACCCCAAAACAAGGTTTCACTTGTAAGCACAGTTAAATCAACAGCAAAACCCCTCTAACAATTCAGAGAGAACTCACTGCTTTTTCTATTCCAAACTCAATGCCCATTTCTCAGCGCATTCACCTCAGATAATTTTACATAACTACTTAATGTAAATACTTTTGAGCTGTTACGTATGAAAGAAATAAGATGAGAAATACTATATTCCTTTTCAAACTTTTCTCTCAAAAACGAAAATCAAGTCTTAAGCTTTCTATTGCAAGGCCTGAATGAACAGGCCCATTACACACTGTCACTGTGACTCAGCAAGATTGCCAACAATGCATGAAAGATTACTGTCTGCTGCTTCTTTCCTCCCATATATTCTCTGGAAGGATGACTAAGAATTTAGTTTCAGGAAATCTATGAATTGCAGCTATGAATTAAAGCATGTTGCATAACCAGATTCAGAATACTGGAAAAAGAGAACCAATATGGTATGACTTTGTAGATGATTTCTCCAAACACTGAAAATCTTTATTTAGGTAAACTCAGGTAGCAGGAGCACTGCCTGATTCCTATGGAACTCAGGCAATGTATGTTTCTTATTGCCACCCACTTTTTTCACATGACAAAACTTTATAAGTGAACTTACAGTAAATCAGCTGTCAAATACAGAATTTTAAAACAAAATAACCAAGATGGCTGTTACCAACTTTTTTTTTAACTAGACATTAAGCTATAATAGACTTTTGATGTGAATCCCACCTGCCTTCAGCTAAATCTGAACTCCTTCCACATAAGCTGCTCCCCAGTACTGCATGCAAGACCACCTTTTTCTTCTGTCATGTAAGCACTGGTTAGATTTTTTTCCACACGTAGCATCTGCTAAACTCAATTAAAATCAGCAAGTCATCTTTCACAGAAATGATTTCAAGCTAGTGAAGTGTAGAACACACTAACTGGGCAGCCTGTGCTCGAATGTTCTAGAACTGTCACATAAAATATATCAACTACATCAGGCTATTTTCCTCCTCATACAGATTTGCCTTTAGACATCTACTTGTGCACAAAACAAATGGCAGAAGCAGTCATTTTTGTATTTGTGGAGCTGAATGCCTTTCTGATAACATTTTGAAGCCCTACTTTATGATTTAGTGGTGCTATTATTGACCATAACAGTTCCTTATCTAGATATATGTTCTCCATTATTAGTCATCTGACTTGGAACAGACGCATCTCCAGTCTGCATCTTCCTTCTAAGGGGACACATACCAGTCTCAAAATGGATAATGGAAATTAGAGGCTGCTCCACATCTTACTGTCTTCTTTGTTAGGGAACACCTTGCAATACTGCCAGGGTGCAAAAAGGGACATATATATATATATATATATATATACCAATTCTTGCTAATCTTTAAATAGTTGGTGGTTTCACTGGCAATGGCTTTGTAATCTAGGCTAGTAATTCATAATTATAAATCTCAATTTGAGATCAGATTTGGGAATGGAGAATAAAGGTTTTGGTCTTATTTTTTCCTGACTGAGATAAGAATATGGTTTCTTTTCACAAAATATTCCGATTGACTGCCTCTAAGCATGAAATACATGACAATGGAATTACCTGGCTCTGTCAAAGAATTTTCCAGTGTATGCCATTCCACATGCCGCACCAAGACCCTGCCCGAGGGATCCAGTGGCCACATCAGTGAATGTTTGTCTCTGAAAATGAAAAGACAGCAATTATTGTACAGTGAAGAAATAGAGAAATTAAATTCTAGTGCTAGAAGATGGTTCAATATACATCAAAATTCAGCTTCTCAGGCATAACACCACCGTATAAGTGCCTCCAAATCTTGCCATTCCCTTTCTTTCCCTGCAATGCATATACCTGGATGATCAGTATCACAAGCTGACTAGGCTCTCCGAGAGGAAAGGATACCAATGGCCCAGGAACTTTTCAGCTATGCTTTGGATGGCAACAGTTAGGAACTGATGATTTCATGTCCAAAAAGAAAAAAAGGATCAATTGAAACCTTTGGTTCGGAATGGAAAGCCCAATGAGGTGACCAAAGAACTCGAAGCTTCTTAAAGGACAAGAAAAGCCATGTAGGAACTTGTTTTAAATGGAAAATATTGAGTGTTGGGGAACTTTACAAGAACAGTAAAGGTCATTTTTACATGCTCATTCAAACACAGACACTTATTCAGTTGTGAAGCCATAAATATCACCATCCTTCTTATAAGCCTTTATCTTTCCTGTACTATAGCTGGCAACCAAGAATTGCTGCAAGATATATGTGTTACTTGTTTTACAAAATCCACCATCTTATATCAAAGGTTATAAGCACTCACTGGCACAGGGTGTCCTTCTAAGACAGAATCAATTTTCCTCAAGTTCAATAATTCTGCTTCTTGTAGAAAGCCAGCCTCTGCCCAAACAGAATATAAAATTGGTGCTGCATGACCCTAGAAAAAAAACCATAAACTTTAAGCAAAGCACAATTTTCACAAGACCCCAGTATCAAGACAAAATTCTACAAAGCTGACAAACCCTAGAATCTGGTTCTTAAGTCAACTAGGAAGGCACTGAGTTATAGAACACTTTCATCTTTACAATGCAACATTAGTACTGATGCTTGTTTTCAAGTCCCCCATGCCCTTGCTTAGAGCAGCCAAGAGAGCTACAGTTAAGACAGAAAGAATGCAGCACTCTCAAGGGCTATTTAGGATGTCCTCAAGAAAATCAACATGGAAGGCTAAGAAGGTCTCTGGCAGCCATGCATTTCCAATTCCAAGAAGTAGTTTTGGTATCCATATAAAACCCCTTGATTCAATCTGCTTAGGTACCACTTCCAAAACCAGAGCACTCCCTGTACACTAAACTAGTGTAAACAGATGGATGAGCAAGTGTTAGCCCATTTAATCTTCTTCAATACATATGTATTCAAGGTAATATGCAGTGAGTGACAGCAGGAAAAATTTTACGCTTTAAACACTTGGATCCTTGTGGCCAGGTCTGATTGAACAACTGCAAAGTAGTAGTAATCTTCTGCCCATGGAGTTGTTAGAAGCCAAAAACACCTGCAGAGGTTTGAAGCCATCTATCAACTCTGGACAGAAACCCCTATTCATTAGAGAGGTAAAATAAACATGAAGAAGCTACTGTCATTGCTTAACCACCTTAGCACTAGCTGTTTGCTTCTGATCCAATTACTTGTTTCAGATATACATTACCAATCAGCTATGCAGCACTATTGTAAGCCATCACGTAACTCTTGACTCAAAGATGGAACCTGATTCACTGGAGTACTTAATCTGTTATTTTTTACATCATTATGTTTTCTGAAGGTCCTTCAACTGCCTTTATGTCATATGATGGAAACATCCCCGTGATTTGCAAAGGCACAGTGCAAAAAGGATAGAAATGCTAATGACCAGTCCAGGTTGCAGTTTTATCTGTTTTCTGAACCACAGTGGCTTCAGAAATAGTATTGGCTTTAATATCATACTGGCACAGTAGGAATGCCAACTACTCACTAACCTACCACAACTATTTCACGTAATGCTCCCTGAAAAGCTGACAGCAATCAGTGCACATTGTGACGTGACTGCAGGCATATCAGCACAGCTGCATTTAACAAGTAGAGCACAAACACTGACTGCAACTTACTCACTAGAAAATTGGTTAAGCCTAAATATAGCAGATGTTAATATTTCTTGATAGATTTCATAGAGAATATAAAAACATTTATTATTTAATACTAGAACAACTGAAGTCAGTGAAGTTAAGACTTATCGAGACACATTATACAGATGCTTCTTAAATATTTTTGAGTTATGCTTGAACTTAATCAGCTTTTACTTGTCTTTCTGAAGTAAACAAATTCCAAGCTCTCAAATATTTCCCATAGACTTCTGTGTAGATGCAAGCATAAGTAAGCATTAAGTCAAAGAAGACAACCCGATTTAATTTAGACAGACAGCTAGCAGACAGCAACAGTATAGCATAACAGTTGTTGTTTTACCTTTGAAAGAATAAACCGGTCGTTGCTGGCATTTCTGGGGTCTTGCACTTTGTACTTCATGGTATGGAAAAACAGCACAGACATAATCTCTGCTGCACTGCAACATGATGTAGGGTGGCTACAAGTCAAGACAGACCCAAGATTACAACTTCTCATTATTGTTTGCTCAAGACCATATCTTTAAAATACAACTTTACCAAGTCCTCTACTCCTGGGCATTAATACACAGTATTAAGTGATTTTGATAACCCATCCCATCTACCATTACCCCAATGACAATTAGTTGTACTTTGAGACAAAGGGAGCCCTCTTATCTGGTTGAAGTGGGTATTAAAAGACAGACCCTGGTGACAGTTCAAGGACATATCTTTTGGAGCTCTCTGTTCTTCTTCATGCCAAGCAACACCATGCTAATCAGTGACTGTGAAGCACAGGAAGCAATATGACCCCGTGCTTGAAATCATACTTTACTGATTTATCTGACAACAGAAGCAAAGACAGCTTTCCACAGTATTTTAGCCACTCACTGAGTAAAGGAATTAAAAACGTGGCATCATGACTTATTCAGGCCCCATTCTTGCACAGGCAAGAACTGGGAACGTAGGATTATATTTTGCGGAAAGTTCTGGAACACTTAGAACTGTATCACATAAGTACCATTTTCTTTTACCATGTTAAAGCAGACAGAACTAGAACACTGATTTCTAAAGAGAACATGAAATAATACAATTCTTGTACCTCATCTTCTACTGAAACTGGACACAGAAATTTGCTGTCTCCAGTAAAAACCCAGAAAGAAGCACATTGTAAAATACTAACTTGCTTAATCTTTGGCTAAGAGAGGAACCAACATTTTCTACATTTGCATCTGTATCAGGCTGAAATACTGAACTAGTTGGTTTGTCAAACGTTTGTACGTATCTGGGATAGTCTCTCCTATTGAACTATCTGGGGTAACTTTTGCAACAGTAACTTGGCTTAGAAACACACAAGGCTCATTTCAGAAGAAAGTATGCCATATAGTAGCAACAAGTAAATGTAAGGTTACATGAAAAGAGTTGAAAAGTCATTTCCAAGTGGCAAATATTCAGTTATTTCGAGACAAGGTAGATATTAAATTTGAAGTGTAGTAGAGGATATACATTTGATTTTATTTATCTACTTTACAGTGATTTCAAGTAATGATGACTGTAGTTCTTACACACCTTGAAGACACGGCACTACTTGACCACTTAAGTGTATTAGCCTTGGCTTTTTAATTGTGATAAAGCTTATAACGGGTTAGGAGTCTCTTTAAAAACCTCTACTGAGGGCAGAAAGTAGCATTTTTCAGATTTTAGTGGTGTAAACAGGATCATTCATGACATCAGTGGTTGCTACTGAGGTATAGGACAGTGAATGATGAACAGTAGAAAGGTTATGGCTGCAGAAATCTGCACCAGCCTAGAAAATAACTTGCAGTCTCATCTCACTTTCCCTTCTACCAACATTTATTTTTCATCTTTAACATGATACTCTTAAAATACTTGACCCTTCTTGTAAAAGAGCACAAACTTATTATGAAAGTGTCACATTTCTTTTCCCACATGTACATTTACCATGCATGTTAGGATTAGACAACACTTTCAGTAAAACTTTAATATTCTCTTGTAGTAATAAACCTTCCACCCACCCCCAACAGTACTGTAATAAGAGAATAAAAACATGCAAAACACTAGCATAATTTGAATTATGGTTAGTGTCCATCCTTTAGTAAGTACTCGCACACAGAGAACCAAAAGAATTAGCTTTAAACCATGGTTCAAACATATTAGTAAATATGTATGTATTTGAGTTAATCAATAAGCCTTACATGCTTGTTTAAAGCTTTCATTCCTTTAATTTTATTAACTTTATACTTAACCATACTTCTATGAACTCCTGGTCTCGGTAAAAAAAGTTTTAAACAACCTAAAATGGTAGCATGTGGAAATAAAAAAAGTAGAAAAATTTATTAAATTACCTGAAAATGATAAAATAATAATAATAATAAACCTTGTTAAAGCTACAGGTTAAATGACTTTCTACTATCAAAAAATACCAAAAATTTAACTACATGTTGGATACCAGAAATGATTTTACAAATAACTACACCATTTTCTTTAAATACAGCCATATGAACCACATCTACTGGTCTTCTCTTAGCTCATACTCCTCTAGTAAGTTCTGTTAAGAGAACTCCTTATTAAGCCTAGCAAAGTGTACATGGATTACTTTGTACAAGGGAAGAAAAATACACAGTAAGTCATTGCCACTATCGTCACACAATCTCCCACATTTTGCTCCCAACTGATGAACAATCCAGAACTCTGCAGCAGTGGCCCCATTAACACACTTCTCTGCCAGATAGCTTCTACTGAAGAAATACCTCAACTTTGAAATACAGCCTTTTAGTAGAAACCTGAACTAAAGTACAGAGGAACACTAAAACCAACACACAAATCAAGGGTAAAATAATTACTCCAAAGTAGTTTTGTGGGGTTTTTTTTATTACTCCACATCAACTCATATTAGCTCCATCTCCACATTTCAACTAAAAAGAAGAGTGGTGGAATATTAAAATGGAATACTGAAAGACAAAAGCTAAGAAAAAAATCAAAAAAGAAAAGAACCTGCAACAAATGATCATACCACATGTTGTGAAACTTAACCACCTCTTAAGAAACCCTTGCAACTTCCACTTTTAAGAGTTGAACCATCTAATTCTAGGAGGCCAGGAACCGTTTCACAATATCAGAAATGTATCATTAGCTACCAAAAAGCCTCTACCAGTTTTGATTAAAACATCTGCACTTCTTATCCAAAAGAAAAACTTCTTCCACACCCAAAAGCAAGTAAGTTCAATCTTTACAACTTAATCAAACATTTCCCCACCTAGGGCTTTATAAGCACAATTTTTTTTTCCAGCTCACTGAATTTTTCTACTGCCCCTGGTAAAGTGCTCAAAGTGCTGTGTTTGAGCATCTTCAGGATCAGACTGCCTGGTCTTTTAGCTCTTGTCCAAAGGCCACAACTTAACAAAAGTAATAACAAGTGAAAACTGCAACAACTGGTGTGTCAGATCTACCACGGAACCACCTGTGTTGCAACATATGTCACAGTTTATGGAAATTACTTCCTTGAGAGTAGCAGGCAGGTCCCGTTTTGTTTGAAGTGCTTTTACTGCAAGTATTTCCTTCAGTTTTACAAACTGCACCTTTCACAAACATAAATTTCCTTAACAGAGTCAATGCAAGCATGACAATTCTTACTAACCGTAAGCTTCTACTTAAATTTAACTTGCATTCAAACATTTTTCTACACTCCTAGTGTATACCAGCAACTTAAACAAATCTTACTGTCTCATTCAAGTTTTGGACAACACATTCATAATGTGTAGAAGCTGTTTTAGAAATGTACATGATTTATGTAACCGCAACAGACTCTGAATGTCTTTTTCTTATATGCACATTACTACACCATCATCTTGGTAACCAAATCTTACTAGTTAAGAAAATATATGGCTTGTCAACAGAATCTTCCCTGCAGAACCCATCTTTCATAATCTGGTTGTGTAATAATTTCAGACTCTACAGAACTTTAGTGCTAGAATAAACTTGAGCGATTAAGGAAATGCCTTTGCGCAAGAAGTACTCAGTATTGTAGCATACATGAAACAGGAATAAAAAGCCTGAGTAAAACTACTTTTACTGTTTCTTTGTCAGTATGGAGAGAACGGTTTTACTATTGAATTTCATGGACCACAAAAGGGAAGGCTGTAGCAAGACCCTTATTCTTTAAAAGCACATCTGACAGAACAGAAATAGTTCTATGTGTAGATAAAGCAAGTGATACCATGCAAGCTCTGGAACTTGCTTAAAATACACTCTAGAAGCTCAACACTGAAGCTGAAGCTCTACTAAGTAGATTTAGCACAATTTTTCTTACCTACAGTTTCACACAGGCTTGTGTAACATTGCCTGTACATTGTGGCATTGAAACAAATCAAGCATTAAAAGATCAGTTGTTGGGTATCCTGCATTTCCCCTTCCAGACTGGACCAAACAAGCCACGACTTTGTAAAAACCTGCTCCTGTGGCTGGCTGAGAGTTTCTCCCTGTCCCCACTGCATTTTACAGGAAGAACCAAAGCAGTGTTTCCATTTGCTGCATGCAAAAGGAATGAGTAAAGTTCAGTTTCTGTAAGCCTTGAGAAAGGGCCACGTGGGTAGCCAGTACCAGTCACAGGGTGGGCACTGTAAGGCAATTCAAAGAATCAGCTTTAAAATATTCTATACACCACCTTCTCCACACAAACCTCAGCATCCGAAGGATTCCAGGATTCCTTCGATATTTTTTTTTAACGTTACAGCCAGTTTCAAAGAGGCCCAAAGGAGGAAATTGCAACAAGATGGGATATATTAAAAAAAAGAAGAAAAAAAGCCAGCACTCCACGTGGAAGCACTCAAATACGTTATTCAAGCAGAAAAAATGGCTTTAATTTTACATGAGTAAAAGCGGATTGTTTGCAGAGATTTTTTTCCATAGGTAAAGCACGATCAAAGGAAGGATAACTCTGGAATCTGCACACATCAGAGCCTCCGTTAAATCCTTTCCAGAGGCCTGAATAAACTGTCCATTGGAGACCGCGGGCATTTCACAGATAATCCCACTTGGGCTCACTTGAAATTCTGGGTGGAATTAGTTCCAACTGACGGGCACGGAATGAAAAAGAAACCGTTTGTGCCTCGGGCACAAATTCTTTGGTTTCCAGCCCTGCACCAACTTCCCATTCCCGGCCCCTCTCCACAGTCACAACACCCGTCGGCCCATGGCCGGGCGGCCTTTACCCGCGGGAGCCCCGCACCGCACCGCGCTGCTGGCCCACAGCCGCCATTTCCCAGTGTAGCACCTCCACATCACCCGGTCCGCGCCGGGCCCCCTACGTGCCGGGGACTGTGTGGGTGCTGCGGGGTAGGGATTCTAGCGCCATTCGGCCGTGACCACCGCAGCATCACCCCCCGCCGCCGGGGTCCCCTTCCCAGCGCAGCGCACGTCCCACCCCGCAGCCGCCCCAGTCCCCCCGGCAGCCGCGGGGGAAGGGATGGGCCGCAGCATCCCCCGCTCGGTGTCCTGCAAAATGGGCATAAAGCAGGGACCGGGGCGAGGGAACGGGATCTCTGCCCTCGGGAGCCACCAGCGTGGCCCCAGGCAGCAGGTAACGGGCTAAGGGAACGCGGCGCAGCCTCTCCGCCGCCGCTCCGCCTCGATGCATGCCCCGGGATGAGGAAGCGCC
>JANHGB010054022.1:954-14420 GCA_026283785.1 Coracopsis vasa
CCCTGTGTCCAACCTGGCCTTGAACACTGCCAGGGATGGGGCAGCCACAGCTTCTCTGGGCACCCTGTGCCAGTGTCTCTCCATCCTCATCCACAGCCAGTGCTGGAGACTCTTTGGTGTTTGTCTCTGTGCATTTTGCTTAGGATGTGCCTGGGAATAGGGTGACAGCCTCCAGGAGCAGGCAGCACTACTGGTCCATTAGAGCTGTGCTGTCCATTAATTATCCCCCATCCTTGGAAGCAAAATGCCATCTCACTGAGCCTGGGGGATTTTCTCTGCTGGGCTTTCCAGGCGCAGTTTCAATGTCTCTCATTCACATGCAGGCTCGTACCTCATAGCCCAGGAGCACTCCGGTCATGTCTCCCTGCTCAATGGGCTCCCAGGATACATCCATTTCTGAGGACAGAACAGCCTTGGCTATAACTCTGAACGGAGCCACTTTTGGTTCTGAAAAAGACAACAAAAGGGAAGAAAATCCTTTTCCTATCTCCAGGCAGCACAATGGCCATACTGCAACCAAGGGCTCTCCTGCAGCCCCGTTAGCGTGCAGGCAGACAGCTGGTGTTATGTGCATGGAGTAAAGTAAGAGGAAGGGATTTAGGGACTTAATAGGACAAGCAAGGCCACAGATGTTGTGCTGTGAGGATGTGTCTGCTCCGGAGCTCCGGGTTATAGGGAATCATCTCCCTGTGTATTTGAGGTAGGTCAATGTTATACTGGAACCTCTCCTGTTGCTGAGCTCCCAGAGAGACCCAGCTCTGCCGGGAGCTGCTTGAGGACACACTGGGGGATTCATGGTGCATTCAGAGCCTCTGCAGCCCCTCTTTACCTTCCTCTGCCGAGTACACGATGGCGGTGAGGCTCTCTGGGCCCTCTCCCTTCCTGTTGTACGCTTTGATCTTCACCTCGAAGGGGGTGTAGGGGCCGATGCTCTCGTTGCGGTACACGTAGTGCAGCGACTCGGCGTGCGGCACCCTGGCTGTCAGCCACCCCTCCGTGCCCTTCTTGCGGAAGGACAGGATGTAGCCAAAGCCGTCTCCGTTCTGGTAGTCCCGCAGCGTCGGCTGGGAGGGAATGGGAAGGGAGAGGAGCCTTGGTGCGTTCAAAGGAGTGACACGGAGTGGGCACAGCGTCCGGCTCGCGGGCACCATCACAGCACCGGCTGCTCAGAGGGAACGGTGCCTGCTCCTCCCCTTGGCCCTCTCCCAGCCTCCACTCACCGTCCAGTTGATGATCAGCTCGTTGGGGGCCCCTCCGCCTCCGCTCAGCCCAGATGGTGCCACAGTTGGTGCTGTCAGGTCCCCAAACAAAAGCAGACAGCGCAGGTTGGGTTAAGGCAAGGGCAGTGATGGAGATGAGCACAGACACTGCACAGGCGGGGGTAAGCCAGGCCTTGAGAGCTCGTATCAAAGTGCTGGGCTGGGTTTCCAGCCCTGAGTATGTTGGATATTATAGTCCAGAGTCTGCCTAGTGCCTGATGAGCTTAACTGGAGACAGCACATCTCGGAGGAGACGAGAATCAAGCTCAAAAGCAGGGATATGGAGGGGAGCTTTAACAAAGGAGTTAATATGCATTTGGTATGTTAAGAGCAGTTCTCCTGCTGTTCTTACATCCCTCCTGCTTGTCCGTGCAAGCAGCAGAAGATAGAATGAACATTCACAGCCATTTGCTGGGAAATTCACCTTGTCTTTGCAGAGCTGTGCTCTGTGATCTACTGGGGCTCTTCCTCAGCATTACTGCCCAGAAGGTACAGGATTTGGGGCTAGGATTGATAATGGTTTAATATCCTGTATCTCGTGCTGGTGAAGCGAGCTGCCAGCTCTAGTACTGCTTTGTCTCTGACATGTAAATGGGCAAAGAGGCATAAATGTGATGGCATCACCTCCAGCAGCACTCAGAGAGATGACTGCTTATCTGGACCAGGGTATGCTGTGAGCCAGCCTTCCCCCTCCAGCACACAGGTGCCTTGGGTTCCCCCTTCCACCTCTGAGCATCTCTGCACGTACCTGCTTCTTTGGTACGGATTTTGCTGGAGGGTAAACTCGGCTCCCCAACTCCAAGGATGTTGCTTGCTAAGACCCGGAACTCGTAATCCATCCAAGGAATGAGGTTCACCACTTGGGCTGTCTCCGCATTGCCTTCAATATTTACAGGATCTGTGTAATCCAATAACATGAGAGGGGAACAAATAGAGCATAGGAGCCCAGAGCAAGAGCTGGGCACCCAGCTGGTGTCCCCCCCCGGGCCTTGCCACCACCACTGCCCTCAGGACACTTACTGGTGCGCATTTGCTTCCATTTGCTGGAGAGGAGGGTCCGTGCCTCCACGAGGTACCTG
Organism: Coracopsis vasa; assembly: GCA_026283785.1. Taxonomy (NCBI): domain Eukaryota; kingdom Metazoa; phylum Chordata; class Aves; order Psittaciformes; family Psittacidae; genus Coracopsis; species Coracopsis vasa. The sequence continues at coordinate 3,293 of JANHGB010054022.1, forward strand.
GCAATGGGGCTGTGGTTGTCAAAGCCCCGGCTCCAGCTCAGCTGGACTGTGGTGTCACTGATGTCTCTCACCACCACCCCCCCAGGGGGGCCTGGAGGTCCTGGGATGATGGGAGACAGAGACGTGTTACCGAGATGGAAGATCTGGGGGCTCATTGCTCTTCATGTTGGGCAGGTCCTAAATCAGGCCTTGCTTTTCTGGAAGCCTCCAAGTTTGGCCTCCAGAGAAGCTCACAAGCCTCTGACATCCATGTCAAATGTTAGAACCCCATGGCAGGGGCTGGAACTGGGTGATCTTAAGGTCCTTTCCATCCCAACCCATTCCATGATTCTGTGGTGAGCTGGTCTCATGGGCAGAGGAGCTGATCCCTTGCAAGGACCGTGCTGTTACTTCAGGCTTGTAAGGAGCAGGGAACTTTCCAACAGGGATTACCTCTGACAGTCAGGGTGGCTGACTCCGAAGCGCTGTCCACAACGGTCTGGGCTGTACACGTGTACCGCCCCGAGTGCTTCAGCTGCGTGTTGAAGATGCTGAGGTCCCCAATGGCTTCCTTCTGCGTGGGGAGAAGACAGCGGGGAGAGCACTTGAGCACCCAGCATTCAACACCGTATCGGCTTTGTGTGGCAAGGGTTTGGCAGTGGAGGGGCTACAGAGGGAGCTCCAAGAGTTTGTGAAGCCCATGGATTATCGTGTTGGAGACATTCCCTGTCACTGGAGACATTCCAGGCCAGGCTGGATGTGCTTCTGAACAAGCTGATCCAGTGGAAGGTGTCCCTGCTCCTTGCAGGGTTGGACTGGATGAGCCATTCCTGTCCCCTTGTGCCACTGGTGGGGAAGAGGTGGAGAATTCAGGGGTGAAGTTGAGCCAGGGAAGAAGGAGAGGTGAGGGGAAGGTGTTTGGGGTTTATCTCTCACTGTTCTGCTCTGATTTGATTGGTAGCGACTCAGTTTCCTTAAGTGGAGCCTGGTTTGGCTGTGATGGTACCTGGTGACTGATCCCTCCCTGCCCGCACCTTGGCCCAGGAGCTTTCTGTTCTCTTCTCTCTGCCCTGCTTGCCCTTCCTACTCACCACGCTGGCTCGGCGGTAGTGCCCCTCCGACTTGTCGAAGTCAATGGGGAAGTCATCAAGTGCCCAGGTGAAGGTCAGGTCCATAGTTGGGTCGTGGGATGCATGACACTGCAGAGTGAGGTTTTCACCTACATTGATGTCAGCACTAGATGGTGCCAATGTGATTTTGGTGGCATCTGCAGGGAAAGAATAGGCAGGGCTGTTAGCTCCAAGCGTCCATGTACCAGCTACACCTGACTGCTGCTGAGCATCCAGACCAAGTAACACTTTGCAGCCTGTCATCCCTCTCTGCTGGCTGTGGTCCTACAGCAGGAAGGTGGTTAGAAACTGGAAATGCTTTTCCCAAGGACTGGTTGTTGGCAGGGGTGATTTGGTGGGTTAGGCAGGAGGTTTGCTGCTCCACAGGCTGAAACATCTTTGGTTCCTTGAGTACTGCATTGGTTTTGGGGTGTATAAGGGAAATCACGGCATTCTTAGACATCTCTTGCTCAACTGACCCCGAGTCAAGGCAAACATCTCTACCTCGCACGGAGAGGATCCCAGTACTGTTGGCTTTGCCCATGAAATTCTCAGCAAAGCAGGTGTACTTCCCCTCATCAGACTTGCTGATGTTCTGGAGGATCAAGGTGCCGTCTGTGGTAATAGTCACCCTGGAAGGGAAGAAGAGCCACACAAGAGGAAGGTTACAGGGGCTGTTCGCTCTCTGCATCTGACAGTTTCCAGCACGTGCTGGTTTGAGAGGAACTGGTGACAAAGACAGGGCTGCACAATACTCGTAGGAGCTCTCTAAAGAAGCTATAGACGCAGCAGCGCACTTCGGTCATCGAGTCCAGCCTTCTGGCAAGAAAACCCCATCGTTTTAGCTATGGTTCCTAGGTAGAAGCTGACCCTGTGCTGCTACCTGCTACTGTTGATCAGAAGTTCAGTCCCTTTGGTCCAGAGAATGGTGGCTTTAGGTGCTGCTCTCGGTTGGCATGGGATGATGACCTTCCCGCTTCGGGCTGCAGGGATCAGTCGCTTCACTGGGTTTAGTCTAAAATCTGGTGCAAAGGCTACAGGGGTTAAAAAGAGGATTGAGGCATGGTTAGAAAACACTGCTATGGGAGCATTTAAGTGCCAGGTAAGTGGGCATCCTTTTGTTGTGAGGTGGTTTGGTAACAGAAGCATGGCAGTATCTGGTGAGCAAGATGAAGGAGGGATTCCTCAGCTGCCGGCTGGTTCCTAACCAGAAGGGCAGATGTTATGTGTTGTAATAGCAATGGGGAATGACCCTAACAAGTGCAAGGTCTTTGAGAGACACAAGAACAGCTGCTTTTGAAAATGTAGAGGATATTCTCTTCAGTTCCCTGACCAGGGTCACCAATGGAGGCATCCGGCTTGCCCAGAGCTCCTCCTGGAACTGCAAAGATAGAGCTGGAGTTTATCTCTTGCAGTGTGTTAATGTTGGGCAATTGAGGCTTAGGGCCTTTAATTTCCCTCTGGCATCCCCTGGCCATGAGGAGATAAGCTTTTAGACTGATAAGGAATGAGGCTGGCATCAGCCCAGTTCCAGTCAGCACCCATCGAAGGCTGAATGGGTACTGAGCTCTTCTCTTTCCTCCCCAAAAGAGGGAGGTTGTGTGGTGGGTTAGAGCTTGCGCTGCTCTCTGTCCTGTACACTTTCTGTGGCTGAGCAGATGTCCTTGTTCTCTTTCAGCATTACTGAATTCACACAAGATTTCAATTTGCAAGGGTTCTAAAGTGTCTTGTTGAACCAGCACCTACATTTCAATGGTGAGTGGAGCCGGGTTTGTCTGCTCTTATCTCACTCTGACATCGCAAGCGCAGGTTGTTAGGAAGAGATCTAAAATGCTTCGGTGTCCATTGAAACCCAGAGCACTGGGAAGTGAGAAATTACCTTGCACTGTTAATTCAGCACTTGCATACACTGTGCCATGCTTGTTCTCAGCCACACACTGATACATGCCAGAGTCCTCCAGGACTAGCTTGGAAAATCTCAGCTCTCCACCGCTCACTTCAATGCGGTTCTGTGCAAACAAGAGGATGAACCCATTAGATGAGAAGAACACAAATGGAACTCAAGCCTCATGTGTTCAGGATTGAGTTTCATTACAGACTCTGACGCCAGGTTGGAGCCAGCCTGGTTTTCCATAGGAGGAAACGCAGGCTGTGTTCATGTCTGTCCAGTCACTACCCCACATCACTGTGCTCTGCTGAGACTTCGGAGTGCCTATGCAGCAATGTGCAGGTCGTACAAAGACAGGTCCAAGGTGCTATTTATCCACCCTGGTAACTGGCTGTGAGTCCCTGTAGCTGCATGAAGCAATGGCTGGGATGGTAATGCCGGGAGAGGGAACTTGCCGTGGGTCAGGGCTGGGGCATTGCTTTGCAGCCTCATGGGGGCACATGGGATGGCGGAACGGGGTTGAGATGCGTTTGCAGCGAGGCAGGGGAGGCTCAGCCCGGAGCAGCAGGTCCAGCACTGCGGGCTGTGGCTGAGCTGCCCCCGCTGCAAGGCCTGGGTGCTGGTACCTGGGAGGTGAGGGGCTGCCCGTCCCGCAGCCACCGCACGGCGGGCCTGGGTTTGCCAGCGGCCGCGCAGCTCCAGCGCAGGTCGGAGCCGATGTCAGCCTCCGTGTCCGTGATCACCTCCAGCCACTCCGGCTGAGCTGCAGGGAGAGGCGCAGGCGGTCAGGGGGGAGCTGCGTGGTGCCGGCCGGGCAGCAGGATGCTCTCTGTCATCCCTGCTGGCGCGGGTTCAGCTCAGCCTCTTCCACCACAGCAGCAGCCTTCCCCTTTTGGGCAGTGATGCGAGGCTGAGGCCGCGCTGGGCCTGCCTGCAGCCGTGCGTGTGGACTGGGCAAAACTGAGGCAGAATCCAGATCTGAGGCAGAATCTTAGGGGTTCTCCCTGCAGTTACCCCTGAACTTCAGGAAAGCCTTGGTTCAGACTGAGATAACCAGGTTAAGTTCTTGGCTGGGCCTGATCAACAGCTCCAGGCATTAGCCCTTGTGGAAGCAGCCCAGGCTTGGAGAAGATCTTGGTTGAGAGCCAGGGTTGTTTTTAACCACTGTTCTCCCTTCCCTTGTTACCTCAGTGCTGCTGGAATGAGTTTAGAGCAAGTCAGCTCTCTCTACTTGCCGTAGCCTAAATACACCCATTGAGGAGAGGTACCAGTGATCTCTACGGGTCTTTGCTAGGGCTTTGCAAAACCAGGGCAGGATCAGAGCTGGTGCTTGCACTCCCAAAGGCTCAGTCCGCTGCCTGGGGCATGTTGTTTTGCTCTGGAAAAGCGTGTGCTTAAATGTGTTACCTTGAATGATGATGCGGCCCTGGTAGGTGTCTCTCCCTTTGGTGTTTTCAGCCTCACACTCGTAAGTGCCTTCATCCTCAAAGCCAACGTCCTGGATCTGCAAGAGGGGCTCGCTGCCGATCCACTTGGAGGACTGGGAGCCGTCCAACTTCCTCCACTTGATCCGAGGAACAGGGCTATGGGAAAGTAAATCTGGTGATGGGCGGCTCTTGGGTCCCCCCTGCCGCAGTGCAGCACACGCAGTCCCCACGTAGCCACCCGGCTCCCATCCGCGCTGGGCCTTGGCCAGCAGGACAGATGGCTTTAGCCAGTTCCCTCTCCTGCTCCCCCTCCGTCTCTGCTCTCCAGCAGACCCACTGAGGAGAGGGTTGTTGAGGCTGCAGGTTTTGCCATACCCCCCCCTTCCTGGGCACTCACTTTCCAAAGGCAAAGCACTCCAGTGTCACCATCTGCCCAGCCAGAGCATAGGTGTCTGCAGGAAACCTGGCCTTTATGCTGGGAGCGAACTGCCTGGCATCTGTGGAAGGAAAGCAGCGTTGAGGAGTCCAGGATGACTCTAAAGCAGCACAAGCGAGGTCTGAAAGGGCAGAGGTGCTCGAAGTTCTGCTGCTTTCCAAAACCTTCGTGTTTGGAGAAGGCAGCAGGGGCTGAGCTCAATTTTCTTTTCAAAACAGCTCTCACTGAAGGCTCAAAATCTCTTTACAGCATTGCATGGAACCATGGAATGGTTCGGGTTGGAAGGGACCTTAAAGCTCCTCCAGCTCCAGCCCCTGCCATGGGCAGGGACACCTTCCACTGGAGCAGGGTGCTCCAAGCCCCGTCCAGCCTGGCCTCAGGGCTGTTTCTCCTTCGTTTCCTACCTGTTTACTCCCTTTGCCCTGCCCAGGAAGTCTCTGGCTTCTCCTCTGCAAGGTCACCAAAGGCAGAGGCGTTTCAGGGCCCTGTGAGCCTTGTGCCCTGTCTCTTTTACAGACAGAAACCCCCCGATGGGGTTCGTAGGCACACAAACAGTGAGGCCTGGAGAGGGGGCTGCTTCCTCCCGGCTCCCGGCAGGTAACACATCCGTAAGCTCCTGAGCTCCCCGCGAGGCTGCTGGTGCCCTGTGGAGCATTTCCCCAGTCCCTGTGGGACAATCCGGGCGCACTGACCCTCGGCGGCGAGGCTGAGGCGGGAGAACTTGCTGAAGACGCTCTTGGTGATGAAGTCGATGTGGCTGGTGGCAAAGCAGGAGTAGTTGCCCAGGTCAGAAGCCTCCGTCTTGGCGATGTAAAGGTTCCCCGTGGTCTGAGACACAAAACGCCTCCCGTCGGCTGGGATGAAGTTGGGAAACTCGTTCAGGAGCCATCGATAGGATAAGCCTGTGGGGAAGAGGAGCAAGTGCGCAAGCGGCCGGGTCCTCTCAGGTGGGACTAAACCCCGCTCGCTGTCCTCTAGCCCAAGGGGGTCCTTGGATGGTGCTTGTTCTCTGCATGTGAGGAGCCCTGCCTCTGTCTTGTTGCCTTACAGAGCCTGAATGAAACCCAGATCCGCTTCCCTGGAATTCCCAAGGCAAAGCAGGGCGTGCTTCACATGGCTGGGAACCCCTTTACCTGCTGTACCTCTCCACCGGCAGCGCTAGGGTGATGCTTACCTGGGTAGTGTGGGGGGGGGCTGCAGGCGAACATCACCCCCCAGCCCTCAGTGATCTTCACGGGGTCACGCTCCTCGGCAGAGAATTCCTGCAAAACTAAACATGGAAAATCAAACCTGTCCGCGGGGAAGGGAGCAGCCAGAGCAGTGTTTGACCCCCTGAACAGGCTGCTCTGTGCACTGGTTGTACAGAGGGAGATCCAAAGCTGTTACTGTCTTTCTACCGCACTTCCATGGTAATGGGAAGTGCCCAGGAATGATGTTGGGTTTCATGCATGGAAAAGCTTCTTTCCAAGCGCTGTTAATGCGAGCAGGGGCTCAGTTTACCCCAGTGGCTACAGTTCATTTACCTGGTGGAGACAAACTTACAGCCAAAGCGGAGGGAGGCTTCCCTGCTCACCACCGTGCCCCTGGAATTGGATGCCACGCACTGGTAGGAGCCAGCATCCTTGGCTTTCACTGGGTTGCTTATCACTAGGTCGCCGGCAACCAGCCGGTAGCGGGAATCTGGCTCCATCTTTATCTCTGTGCCATTCATCTTCCACCTGCCAAGAGGGGTGTAAAGAGTGAGCGTGGTATAAACCATGGAATCATGGAATGGTTTGGGTTGGGATCTCCCTTTGGCAGGTTCAAGCCATTCCCCTTGTCCTGTCCCTACAGGCCCTTGTCCAAAATCCTCATTGCACCTCTTGTGGTGCCTGGTGCGGGCTGTGCTTTGGTGGGATCAGGGTTAGATTGAGCCTTGCCCTGGGAGGGACAGCGCATCCCATGTGGATGGGGAGGCTGGCTCCCATGGTAGTGGTTCTTCCATGGTGGTTGTGCCCCAGATCTCACCTGTAGGTCGCGGGGGGACTGGCTCTGGCTCGGCAGGCCAGGGTGACTTTCTCTTCCGCCGAGCCTTCAGGGAAGAGGGTATGGGCTGGCTGCTCTTCAAACACCGGCCCGTAGCTCCTCGTGCTGCTCTGTGCTTGGCACCACACTGCAAGGAGGGAAGAAAAGCTGGGCTCCATTCAGCTGTTTCTGAACGTGTCACTTTCAGTTCTGCAGCGCGTCCCTGCCAGCGCCACAACCACAGAAGAGCAACAGGAAAATCACAGCCCGTGTGTCAGCCCAGCCCCAGCCGTGGCTCTGGGCAGATAACGTGCATTTCCCACTGAGCACCTCACACCATCTCTGCTCTGACAGAGGGACCAGATGGGCCTGAGGAGGAGCAGATGAAGGAGATCTGACGTGCGCCTCCTGCAAACCTGTGCCCAGACTGGAGCTGGGAGCCCCTGGATGCCCTCCGTGTCCCTGCGGTGAGGACGTGCTGCTTCCCCTCTCCCTGTACGAACTTGGCCGGTTGGTTCCTGTGAAATCCTCCCCAGGACCCTGCCTCCCTGCAGGTCCCCTCCATCCCTGTGCCTGCAGCATCATCAGCTCTCAACCACTCAAACCTGCTGCTTGCTGGGGTGCAAACCGGTGCTGCTGGTGGCAGTTCTGTTCAACTAATGGGATGAGCTTGAGGCTGCCTTTGTAGTGTTCAGGCACGGGTTTGGTTCTGGGTTTGGCTCAGGCATAGGCGCAGGAGGAACATAAGAACCTGCCTTCTCCTGCACTGTGTCACCTTTGGTGTGGTGATGATGTTTCACTGGAACCAGCTGCCCACAGCATCTCACTGTGCATCTCAGATGTGTGACAAGTGCTGGCAGACCCCCTTCCACACAGGCTGTATGGAAATGGGTGTGCAGATGAGGAAGAACAAAGCCTGGAAATCCCTCACTGCAGGAGCAGCTATTGGGATAATATTGGGATCACCAGAAGCTTGCTCCCTCCCTGTGCTTGCTCCCTCCCTCCGATTCCTCCGTAGCAGGAATGCGGCCACCTCAAGGCAGTGAGCTTCCAGCAGAGTCCCCCTCTGCCTCTGGAGTGAGAAGCTTAGCGAGCTTCAGGATCCTTCCATGCTTTGTATTTGAATGAATAACTGCCTTCAAACTGCCATGCCGACCAGCAACCTGCTTCCTTCCCCCCAGCACTCAGCATGCTCACCAGTTAGATTAAGTGGCTCCAGCCAGAGTGATGTTTTATGCAAGAGCAGCTTCCAGCAGGGAACGGCCAGCTCAGCACTGCTGGGCCCGGGGGAAGCAGCCCTTTACCTGTAGCTCCCGGGGCTCAGCTCATGTTCCGGCTGCTCTTGCATGTGGAGCTGAGGGTGGGATGGGAGATAATTGGCTCCATGGGCTTGGAGCAGCTGCTCCTTGTGTCCGAGCATCAGGCAATTACCAGGCCCCTGGTGCCGGCAGCAGGGATGTGCTGCTGCTGCGAGGGAACCCGATGGTGCCACTGGCACACAGGGAACAGCGGCTGTAGCCTGTGTCTGATGCTTTGGGAGAAGGGAAGAGCAGCGTCTTCAGTGTCTCATTCCCTCCGCATCAGTGGGGGTGCCACTTCCCTTCTCGACCAGTTCCGTTCACGAAGGAGAAGCGTGTGTAAGCACTGCTCTCAGCAATGGCTGTGCTGAGGAGGTCTGAAGGAAAGAACTGCTGACCAGCCAGTGAGGTACTAATGAGTTAATAGAGAATTAATAAGAAAGGAGGGGGTTAATTGTGTTCTGATAGGTGGTAGTGAACGGATTAAGGTTTAAACCCCTTTAATTTGAGATTCATAGCATATGAGAAATAATTTCTATGTCTTTACAATTTAAATATCTATCACTAGCACTCACATGCTGCTCCTAATGGGGTGCTCTTTCCAGATCAAGCCACATTACATTAACAGTCCCCTCTGATTCCACCCAGAGTCTGCACCCCCTTGTTACCCGCTGCTGTCCCCTTCTCTCTGCCAAGGTTATGGGCTACAACCGTCAGGCATTGATTTTCCCTAATGTAATCAATGCCAGGAGTTTGGGTGAGGTTTTAGCTGCAGTTCCAAGGTGTCTGCTTGATGGCGAGGGTGAAATGCCTGGGTTTCAGTCATTAAGCAGAACACCAGTTAAAGTCATCACTCAACAGTTACAAGATGAGGATATGATTGGAAGCAGGAACTGAGAGCCAAGCAGAGGGGTAAATCTCAGTTCCTCTGAGGCTGAGAACTGTCATTCTTAATGGTACCAAGGCCTCGGGCTCTGTCATTTGGGTAGTGGGGAGAAGACAAACACAAACTGAAGGTCTTTAAACCTGCAAGCCAGATCTGCAGGAAGCAGTGACCTTGCCTTATGCAGCCCTACTTTGTGTGTTAAAATCCAGCCAGGAGAGCAGGAAGGATGGTAAATACACTGCTGTGCCTCTCTAGAGCAACACTGGTTACTGGGGAAGGTAAATGTTAACACCTAAATAAATAGGAATAGGTGAAAGTGGGAACTGAAAGTGGGAAAACCACTGGAGATTTCACGTAGCACAAGGAGTGCCTTGTGCTGCTGGCTGGGAGAGGAAAGTCCTGGATCCTGAAAGGACAGCGCAGTTTCTGGGTGATTGTGCCTTGTTCTGGGCATGTGGAATACGCTGGAAGCCAGGCCTGGAAAGCGCAGGTGTCCAGGGAGCTGCTTTCCCTTTGTGCTGAGCTTTGCTGGCGCGCAGGGAGCTCCGGGGCACTGACCGCAGCCTGGCGCTGGGCACACGGGGAGCCGGGCAGTTACCTGCTGGTACAGGAAAGCCGAACACAGGCGCCTGTGCCCCAAATCACAGCTGTTCTTTCAAAGTGCGGCTCTCGGAGGAGCGCGGGGTTGTTTTTAACGAGGGGCAATGGCTGTGCCTGGGCCGGGAGGTTCCAGCCGTTCCTGACAGCCTCGTTCAGTGGGGACTCATCTCTGGGCGCTTCATGAGCTGTAAACCTCTACACGCTGCTGGAAGTCACCCCAGGCAGGGGTGGTGGGGCCAGCCCCGCTTCCCAGGCTGGAGCTGACAGCCCAGACCTGGAGGTTTTGGGTCTCCATCCCTGCTGGAGTGGTTCCTTGAGCCCTATCTATAGCTGGTCCCTCACTCCTGTTCCCAGGGAGCATTTCTCTGCCCCAGCTGGCTCCCGAGATCCATCCCATCATCAGCCAAAGGTCGAGAGGAAACAGCCCTCACGGGCTTTACACTGGGTCATCTTCTGTGGGCTCAGCTTGGATGAGGAGCGAGTTGCATGAACTCAGCTGGTTAATGGGAGAACCTGACTCCATCCTCCTGCCTCGACCAGATTTGGGTCACACCAATTGCCAAACAGGCTAATTGCATCCCAATGTAGGGCAGCCACCCCTCCTCTGCCTCCTCGGGGACCCAGAGAACATTAAAAGGTAATTAGATATTTATAAGGACAGGCGAGCAGTCTCTGCCCGGGATGATGAATTACCTTGAAGGCATTATCTGGGTCTCAGTGGTCTGAAATGAAACATCTCCCTGCAGAAAAGGGACCTTTCGAGTGCAGCCTGAGACTCCCCAGGATGCAGAAATGGTCCCTGATGAATGGGGGAATCTTTGCAGTCAGGGAATGGCCGAAAAGGCATCCTTAGAGTGAGTCCTGCTGGCAGGAGGACATTCATTCCTCCTTGCTCCAAGGCGAACACAGCCTGGCTGTGAGGGACACTGCTCCTGCCAGGGCATCGCCTGAGGTTCTGCATCTCTTGCACTTCACCTAAACTTGGATTGAGAAAGGGGGAGGCTTGTGTCTCAATCCCTATCCTTTTCCTTGGGTGGAACAAAGGGAAGTTGGGCAAAGCTGCATAAACCACCAGAGAATTGGGCTTCAGCATCACAGAGCACAAAGAGGTGCATCCCGGGTGAGCAATGACCACTGCATGCCCTGGGTGACTCCTGCTCAGCATCTCCAGCAGCTCCTCTGGCTTCTGCCATGGAAACCTCGGGATGGGACAGGGATGTGGGGCTGCACTTACCCAGAAGGGTGATGGCAGTGAGGGATGTGCGGACAAATCCAGCGGCGCTTCCCATCCTGCGCCTCCGGCCGGGTTAGGGCTGAGCCTCGGTGCGTGCGTGGGGACGATGGCCCTGAGTAAGACAGGGTTAGAATCAGGGAATGGGTTGGGCTGCAGGGACCTTAAAGCTTCTCCAGCTCCAACCCCTGCCAGGGCAGGGACACCTTCCACTGGAGCAGCTTGCTCCAAGCCCCTGTGTCCAACCTGGCCTTGAACACTGCCAGGGAT
>JANHGB010054023.1:0-32017 GCA_026283785.1 Coracopsis vasa
TGCTCTCAGGTCATCCAGCTGCTCTGCACATCAAGTGCTCTCCTACTGCCTGGCACCCACAGCGGGTGAGGAAAAATACTTGAATGAGCAGCTGAGGACTTTAATATATGGAGAAATGAATCTTCCCAACCAGTCTGATCAGAGACCAAGAATCAGGAAGGGGAGGGAGAATCACTTTTTGTTATTAAACCTGGCAGTTTTACTTCTTTGTACAGGAGTAAAGCATTATGTGTTGCACCTGAGAGGTTCCTATTCGTTGGCATAAACTGACTGGTTCCTGTCTCTACAGGTGGCAAATTTCTTCTGGCTCACAGTATTTCTAGGCAAAATAGCTATAATGGTAGGAAAGAATGCATCTGCCCTGTATCGTATTTGGGTCAGAAAAGCTTTTGACCCTTCCAAGGGACTTAAGCTCATCCTCAGGCATGTATTGAGCATGATGGGAATAATCCAAGCAGTTCTGTGTCCCCAGAACTTGTGAAGAGGAAATCAAGGGAGAATTTACAGATTCATGGATTCTGACACTGTGAAGTACAGCTATTCCCTTCCAGTCCCAGACCACACAGGTGGTAGAATTTCTCCTAAAAACTGTACTAAATGTACGTTTCAGAAAGGTATCAAATCTCACTTCAAGTGCCCCAGACAATATGGAGTTGATCACCTTTCTCTAAGCTCTGGTTACCTAATCAGTCTCATTTCACTGATATCTTTTGCTTTCACTATCAGTCACTTTTTAAAAGTCACATTTAAAAAATACTTGTCCATCCTTTTTGCTGTCATTTTTATGTCGGTTTTGCTCTGAAATAGGCATTTAACCTAAATAGCATATTGCCCAGTTCTGCCTTTTTAATATCTGTGGTATTTGGGTTATGTGGGCAGCCTTCAAGATGCTCTTAAACTGCTCCCTGCTTTCAATAATATTTCTGGCTGCACACTCACATTCTCATACAGGTATGTCAAGAACAAGTTTCAAAAAGAAGACTTTTTAAAAATAGTATTCTTGATATAAAATTACAGAAAACATGTCAAGATCAGTGCCTACCTGCACATCAGCTGATTTCAAGTTGAGCCTACACTGTCTGTTAGGATAGTTTCACTGCTGACTTGCTCTGTATTGAACTCAGACTGTTCTTCAAGTAATTGCAACCTAGCCTGTTTTAGCAACTTCATAGTTTTGTTTCAGTTGCATGTTACAATATCTAGCAGATATCCCCAAGACAAAGTTGCTCTCATTATATATTTTTTCTTCCTGTATAGTAAGACCAGTTTAAAGAATGTTTTGTTTTCTTGCACAGATGAAGTTGTCTGTAACATGTGCACACCAGTACTCTAAGGACCTGAATCTTCTCTTGTGAGCATTGTCCTTGCAGTAAAGAACCATCTTCCTGTCTCTTCTTTCCCCGCTAGACAGGATATAAAAAAAAAAGGATCACTTTGTTTTGGGTACCATTACATACTGTGTGTCAGATCCCACCAGGGAGCTTCTCTTTGAGAAGCTGGTGTTTGTCAGATCTCTCCCATCTGGAGATGGGACCACATATAAGGCATAGAAGAATAGTGAAAATAAAAATAACGGGATGAGAAAGCAAAAGGAAAACAAAGGGGACTAAAGAAAATTAAATTGATTAAAAATCAAAATTTTTTAAAATTGGTGAAGAGCAGTAGGATACTGTCTGTGGTTGCAGCATTTATGAAAAAATTAGGTGCCTTATATTTTATTTCAGTTTTCAAGAAAAGTAGTTTTATAGCGTAAATCTTTGTAATTATTTTAGTTATGAAAAATAATTCCAAAGTCTACGATAAGACAATACTTATTTATATTGTTTATAGTGTTCATTTTAAGTGTGATGGAAGCGTTTCATAGGAGGACATATGCAACAACTGGTAAACTCCACATAAAAATTGCACATTGACATTAATATATTGAGCTTCCTGTAACGACAGATGACACGGACTCCTCTTGTGAGGTGGAGAGAAGACCTTTTATTGAGATACAGCTCAGTTTTTACAACCCCTTGTCTTGATTTCATTAAGCACAGCTAAGCACAACACAGCAATTTTCACTTCTTCTTAATTCTAAATGGAATATTGGTTTTAAGATTGGTCATAAGATTATGATATCATGTTAGTCCAAAAATACAATTTCCACAAGCTCAGCATCTGATAATTATACTCTTGTTAACACAGCAATTCTATAGATATAGTATTGCAAAACTAACAATTAATGCTAACACAGTGTCTACATGCTCTATTTCAAATCGTGGCGGATTCCTCTTTCTTTCTTCGTGTCTGGTTTCGTCTTCACCCTTCTCTCTCCCAAGGCCTGCTGACCATCCCGATGAAGTCTCAGCCGTCGCTTACTGTAGAAGTTAGGCTGGCCCCATCTTCCACAGCCTCCCATGTTCTTTATTTCAAAGAGAAATTATGATCAATTCTTACAGCATGCTCACACTTTTGATGTAATATTAATAGCTTTAATTTCATTGAGACTGACAGACTAAGTAAGGTCCAATTTGCCATTTGAATTTTTGCTCACTGCTATTAAAAAGCCTATTTAAAATGTCACAATACCTGCAAAGATGTTGTGAGAAGGGGTGTGTGACAACATCACCTTTTCACACATGTTGCTTGAGAAGTAACTGGCTGTAACTGTAAAGGATTTCCTAGTTTAAGAGTCCTTCTTCCCAGGGCTGCTTATGTGTTTTTTCTGACAACACTTAAATACAAGGTCTGTATGCAGTCCTCCTTATGAGAAGTAGAGTCTATGGCTTTCCTCTCACAGTGATGCACTCTCATAATTTGGAGATCTATGACTGTGATGATCCAAACCAAAATATCTTACTATGCAAGCTAATGGGTTTATGGTAACATCTGTCTTACGCAGAGATTAGCAAACAAAAGAATAGAAAAGAAGTTTCAAAACTCTAACGCTAATGAAATCTGCTTGCCTTTGGCATGGCACAGCATTACACATCAGAGGCTTTGTCATCTAGGAGGATGTGTGTGGTGGCAATCATGTAGTTGGTTGTCCAGGGTATTTATTTGCAAAACGTTGTTCAGTTCTTGAGCACAGCATAGAGCTTTCCCAGATCATTGCTTGGTCTAAGTCAAACTCGAGGAGCAGGAACTTTTGACAAAGGTTAATGGAAATGAAATATTTGTTGACTAAGGTATGTGTTTGTAATTCTGAACGCTAAAGGCCATACAGCGGAAGGAGAAATAACTCAGCAATTTTATGCATCCCAGTTGGAAGGTGGGTATTGGCAAGAGAAGCCTGCTGGTCTTTACTTTTGTCTTTTCAGGACATCTGCAAATAAGCAACTCTTACCATTACTCACCATGGCAGAATTGCTTGAGAGACTCTTCTAGGCAACTTCAGGCTAGGGAGATCATGGATATAAAAGTTTAAAACAAAGGTGGAAAACAAATGCTTTTGGTATCAAAGGAGAGTGTTAGAATGAGCTTCCCCTGCTGGTTGAAAGACAAGGCAGGATGCACTCATAATTGCTGGAGGAAAGCAAGAGAAAATAGCAGGATACAGTTGCTAGAAATTCCTGGTTCAAAATGGGTCTGCAACAATTTAACTAGCATGATTCAGGAATACTGAGGTAGATAAGTTAGTGTGGCTTTCTGTGTCAGTCTTTCAGGTATGCTTCAGTTGGGACTCCTCCTCCTGGGAGTGACAGTTTGACTGTAAGGTCTTTTCAGAAGTTCACTGTTATGTTTTCATATGCATTTATTCTTACCCAGGTCTTCCATAGGTGTCTTTAATTTTTTTGAAGATAAAGACAGGATTTGAAAGGGTTCTCATACAAGGATCTTGCTGCATTTTTGGAACAGTAATTCTGACGTCTTTTGTTGAGCCTGGGCAAGATAGTAAGAAAACTGTGCAATTCCAAGTAGCATAATGCAGCGTAAAGCTACCTGATGATACATGTAGTTTGTGGGAAATAATTGGAACTGGACAAGGAGAATAACTAAACTACATTTTGACCTAGGATAATGTAAAAGTTTTTGTTGCAATAGATCAGTGTAGAGTTCCACTGAGCACAAATTTCTCTGGTAACAGTGTTAACAGAGTGAGATCATGGGGTTATGTCCCAGGGAAATGCAAGATTTGCTTTCATTTTTGGATCTTTACCATGGGCTGTGTATAGCACAAAAGGTTTTCCAGGTTTATGCACATGAATAAGGGAGAAAAGTGACTACATAATATCCATGGACAGATGTCATAGCAGTGATAAACAGCCCAGAAGTTGGGATCTATTACAGTAATTTCTTCATGCTCTGAAGAGTACTTGTGCTCAGAGAAGCAGTCAACATTACAAAGAACAAATCTGCAGATAAGAGACAAGATCCCCTGCAAGGCCTTAGATATTTCAGGACTGAGATATTTTAGTGGAGAGTTACTAATTAAATTAAAACCAGAGAAGCACTTTCTTTTTTTTTTTCAAGGTTAAGTTAGAAAAGATGGAGCCTGATATTGCCATAAAGTATTGATGTTAATAAAAAGGACTTTCTTTGTCTCATTATTTTAATAGGGTTTGCTTAGGTATATTCTACTTCTGTAAAATTGCTAGTTAAATTCATACATTAAAAGGCCATAAATATAAATTAGTGAACAACTGAAGAGTCTCTTTCCCAGTTAAAAAGCATGATTTGGAGATTATATCCTCAGGAGATTTCTGAGAGGCTGTTAATGACATTTCATTTTCATGAAGTTAATGTGACTCATCTTGGGAACAGGCCTATTTCCTACTTCCTCCCTTCCTGAAAATGTCACTGCAAAGAAATAAGGTACTTTATAGGAAGGGAAGTGTAAACCCCTCCCCACATATACATCCCCCACCTTCATAATAGTTTATATTGGTCCTTCTTTAGAAGACTTACGTCTGGAACTGTCCGAGCCAGAAAGCAGCATACTAATGCACAGGCTCAAATTGTACCACTACACTTACCAAAGGAATGTAGGAATCATATTCTAGATAATGATGAAACATATTCTAGATAATGATTGGCCAATACGGAACTGTGCAAATTATACAAATGTCCCGAATAAATAAATATGGAAAAAACAGTATCTCCCATCATCTACAGGGATGTTTACAGTTGTCAATATTTTAAAAGTGTGTATCAGCATCAGGTAATTAGTGAATCAAATAAGAGGAAATGATTGTGTTTTTAACTAGAGTCTAACACTGATTAAATATTGAACGTTTACTCTTTAATAATTTTAGTATTTTCTTTAGTGTGATAAATGCACATTGCAGTGTATTGATTTCCAGATACTTGGTGATTGCTATACCATTTTTCTGTCTGACTTTCCATTCTTATTTCATATGCTCCTGGAAAAGATGGAGTTTATACAAAAGGTTGCCTATCTTACCATCAAGTCTTTATTTTTAATTTATTTTTTATTTTAAATGAAGCATTTTTCTATGACATAGTAAGAGGAAAAATAATAAGAAATGTATCTTTTGCCTATTTCATTAAAAAAATGAGGCTAATACAGCTGTGTCAGAAAATTTGAAATTCAAAAGTTTCAGAGAAATTGGAAGAGTACAGGCTTTAAAGATGTTGCCTACAAGCTATGTGAAAACTGGTTTCATGATCAAGAGGAACCTCAATATAGTGTCTTCATCAAGGAAAAGCAAAACTTTAATTTTCTGAGGTAAACATTTTTGCATTTTAGCAAGGCTGGATTAGTTCAGCAAAGCTCCATGGGAAGCAAAAGAAATCAAGTCTTACGCTTCTTCTTCTTCATATTGGAATGTGGTGGCTTAGAGAAACTTTGGCAGTAAAATATTGCACCATTAGGGAAAAATCTTGATCATTTATTTCTTTACTCTGAGATGAAACATACTTGGAAAAATTTAGCACTTTCAAATTCCTTAAAAGGCTTAATATGCTTACCTCCGGAAGAGTGCGACGTTTTGAGCCGTGCTTAGCATGTACATGGAACACTAAAACCGTTCTGGTTTACTGATTTTGGATGTGCGCAGGTCTGTTGAGGAAAGGAGCATTGTGATTAGCCTCTGAACCTCACAGACCACTTAACTGCCTGCAGGCATACCAATTAAGTGGAATTATCATCCCAATTAACCATTGTCCCTTGCCAGTCAGAACTCATTTGGTTTAATTCAGCTCCCTAGGAAAAGTCCCAGTTAACCAGATTTCCTAATTATCTGTGTCCTGATTAAGTGTAGTAGTACAGCCTGCATTAATAAAGGAACATTCTCATGTTGTTGCTTAAATAGTTTTCCAAAATTTTGGTTTACGGATAATGTTCTCAGAAAATTTATGTCTCAGTTTAGGTTTTTGTTCTAGTAGCTACAGACTTAAAACTCAGTTGGGCCACTCACATAAGTAATTCAGCAGGACTTGCCAAGAAAATGTAATTTATAAACAAAGGCAACAGAGGTGTTCTGTTTTAAGACTGAAGATTTCATTCAGGTGTGATACAGCCATGAGGTTAGTACTTTGGCTGGTAAAAGCTGCCATTGCTTCTTGATCACAAAGGATCTTTATGGACTTACGTGAACTGAGATACGGGAGCAGCTTTTTAAGTATATTTGAGCATAGAATTAGGCACAGAATGTGTCTGGCAAAGTGTGGTCTCTTACACAGAACACATTCAGATTATATTCAGCGCTTAGTCATTATGCTGTTTGCTTCAAGATATGATTTAGTTTGTTGAGTGAGGGCTTCTCAGATACTCCATGGGTCTGCGACCTGCGAATAAACATGAAGCAGAATAGCATTCCAATAATGTGGGACCCTAGTACTTCACATCACATAAATAAAACAAGACAATAAAAGTTGTTGGGAGGTGGAGGAGCACTTAAAGAAATTGAGAGCCTAAGACATCTCATTCATTTGATTAGATTATTGGTGAGTAGAGTGTATTGCCTTTGTAATGTTATGTAGCTGAGTCTACTAATTATAATGTTGTAATGATTTTCATCGAGGAATCTCAGATCTTGACTACACAGGAACATTTGTGGAAGGAGATAGAGGTGAATCAATTACAGGTGTAGTGCAAAGTTCCTGTATGGATTTCTTCTAAATTGAAGGTAAAACAGCGGAATACAGTTCTGCATCCAGACATTTTCTGTGCCTTTTCTTGACATCTTACTTGATTTGCCTGAACTTTCCTGCACTTCCTTGTCAAAAAACCTTAAGACCTATTCTGAAACCTTGTATGACCACAGTTACCCTCACTGACTTGCTTGACATGGGCTTACAATCAGGCAAACTTGGTCTTCAGTTCTGAACAGGTAATTGCAGGCTGGCGGAGGAATTCATCACTGTCCCTGTTTTGTCAGAGGTATGACCTAAATCTGCCAGCACGTGATAAATACACATAGAGCTTTTCAGCGATACAGAGGTTGTCATAGTGACTATTTATAATCCCATACGTCATTCATTTGTCATTCACAGAAAACAGGTTTCCAAAATAGTTTCAGGACCCACAACCGCTTTGGTTCTCAGATGGGTGTACTTGGCTGATGGAAATGAGCTCTCCTGGATGCCCAAGGGAGTTCTGCTATTTTCAACAACTCTTAATTGTTCCACTTTTTGAATGAAAAATTTTTGGCATCTTCTTTTATAGGAGTCTGACCATGACCAAGCTGAGTCAAGTCAGCATGGGGAGCTGCATATGCAAGAATTAAGCCCCACACTAACCCAGAAAAGGCCAGTCTATCAATCCTAGAATATTAAAAATGTAGCATACAACAAGGGGGCATTATTGTGCAAAAATTATAACCAAAACAATCAGGAAGTAAGCAGACACACAAAAAAGAAGAAGAGCATTTTTTATCTTAACTGGGTGAGTTAGGTAGCTCTATTTACGTTTTAATGAGATAAAAGCGGTAGTGAAAGAGGAAAGAAGATGTCAGTGGCTTGATTGCTTTCGCAGCTTTTACTGTGGGAGATATTAAGAACATTAACAATAGATAGTATCATAAGAGGTTTCTGATAACTTATAATTCTCTCCAGCCAGCTGGGAATTAAAAAGCCTGAAAATGTTTCTCAAGTGAAAAATTCCTCTGTCACAATGAAATTTTCATTTTCTGTCTTTTATGCTGTGACTTTTCTGTCAGACCCGCCTGGGATGTATGGAGTAAGGCAATATTAAAAAACTAATAATTTTCTGGAGTACTCCTTCAGCAGTACCAAATAATTTGAAAACAGCTGAACCACACTCTTTCACTCTCTTCAAGCTCAGATTAAATATTTTCACTCATGTTTGTTCTTGAGATTTCCTAGGTCTGAAGATGTGCTTAAATTTTTAACTTCCTCAAACCCTAGATAACGTCCAAAATCCAAACTGGAAATCAGCACACTTTGATTAAGGGCTGTGGATTGTACGTATATCATTCTCAGAACTGAGGGATTGACATTCAGGTGATACTTACCTTCTTTTTTTTTTAAGATTGATGAAGCAAAATATTACTTAATTTTCTGTTGACTGGATGTGTTGTATAGTTATATTGATGACAATGGTAGAAGATGGGAATAGCAGAAGATAAAATTGCCAAAGCTAGAATTTCAGGAATTAACCTGCCTAAGATTAGCCAGGTACCCATATCCTTATGGACACAGTCTATGCAAGCAAACTGTGCAAGACAGTTTAAAATGGAAATGTTTCTTTTAGCTGTATGAACATAATTTGTCACTGAAAAGACAAAATAAAAAAAAACAACACACTTTCACTTTTACTACATTTTTTTGTGTTCAGGACCACTGCAAATTTAACTACTGTTCAGGCAGGAAATGTAGAAATTGCGAATTTTGCAATGTTTTTTTTCTTCTCACTTCTATATTTGTTCTTAGAGCACATCAGTGTTCAAAAGTTCTGCCTCTTCTGAGTATTCTAGCTGCCAAGTTCTGCACTAATTGCAAAAACTCATGGAAAATAGCAGATAAGCCTTTGAAGGATAAAGCGTAATGGTTGAAATGGAAACTTCTGAAGGAATGATAGGGGCGTTCCAGCGCTCTAGAAGGAAAGCCTTGTTGAAAGTTGGAGTTTTTCCTGATTTGAATTATTTTGAATCTTTTTGTTTGAGTAATACTATCAATAGAAAAACACTCAGCATGGAAACTAGCATGCTAATTATAGCTGTGTGGGATTTAGAGATGGAAGAGACTAATGCAGGTAATCTGTATCCCCCTGCCAGTACTGACTTGCTCTCATAAAAACAATCCACATACCTTGTGAAAGGACCATTAAAAATAGTATACGGAAAAATCAGAGTAAGAGACAGTAGATTTGTTTTATTGGTTGTGGCTGTAGCCTGTGAAACTGTTGTGAAAAATATTCAGTTACAGCAGTATTTTTTGAATTTTCATGAGCATCCTGAAAGAAATAAACCAGTTTGGATTTCAGCAAAGAGCTATTAATGACAATTCCTAATTGTAGCAATTGATTATGGTTTTGCCCCATTTTTAATCTGCTGATACCATGTGCCTCTGCATGTTTCTGTGAAAATAAGTTCTAAAAATTTCCTACCTATTGTGTAAAATATTTTCTTTCACCTGTTTAAATCTCACTCCTGCTAGCTCAGTGGACTGCCCTCTGCTCCTTGGGCTGGGAGGGTTGGTCAGCGGAAGAAGAGAGGTTTGGTATATTACAGTTCCTTATTCAGTTTATCCATAGTCAAACTTTTTCGTGATTTTGTAAACCTCAGTCTTATCCCCATCAATATTTACTGAGTACTTTATTAAATATGTATTAATATTTGTTTTAGCAATTGTAGAGTCCTGTAAAATTCTTCTGTCTACCATTTAGGACTACAGAGAACATACAGAAGTCACTCCATACTTTTTTATTTACAATGTTAAAACATTGCTGAAAGCTGTGAAATCCTTAGGGCATCTGAGTCAGGTAATTGCAAGAATGAACTGTAGAGGTGTTCAGTTCTTTGTGTAACTGTTCACTCTTTATTCTCTGCCAATTCTTAAATAAATTTTAAATCATCGAATACATTCATAGTTACTAAACTATTTAGAGAAAATTAAAATAAATATAACTTCTCTTTTCTTATTTTAGTATAACCAATATTAATTTATATTCCATAAACCTGCCATGTTTGAAGACCCAGTTGCTTGTAGAAAAGCTTTGAGTGTAGCGTTGTAGTCCGTATATGCAGGTAGGTAGTTCATTATTCTACTTGTTACATTTCAAGGTTAGGGAAACTGGAAATATGCTCTGAATTAAGAGAAAAGGAAGCTCTAACAGGACCATGAAGTCTGGGGTGTCAGTAGGATGCTTCTCCATTCTGGGATCATTGTTGAATATAAATACATAAAAAATCCTGAAAACGTATGCCGGAATACAGGAATTCTCTTGTCAAAAGAATTGTAATAAATTCTAACTGAACTTTGGGAAAAAAGAGTAAAGGGAACCTATGAAGTTTCGTTGCCTTGAAGACCAGATAAAACAGAGCAAGAAAAAGTTCAGGAATGTAGCTGCAACTTCAGAGCTAACTCTGACTTGCTTGCACTTTTGGTGTCAGTGGCTTCCGGTATTCAGGAATGCTGAATCAAAAAAAGACAGAATTGACCTTACGTGTGGAAAACTCTTTGTTTTATCATCTGCAGTTTATGAAGAGAAGGCAGATTCTGTAATATGCTAGTGTAGGTAACAACTCGACTATTAAATTTTCCAGCTTCGCAGAGAAACTGTTTTGATCAATATTTTAATTTCACTTAGGCAGAATGTGGAAGATATCTCAGCAGATGGTTGTCATAAACCCCGTACCTCATTTTGGAATTATCGTACAAATCTATCCAGCTTGGCACTAACTCCACAGCCTAATTTTCCTGCATGTTTGTGCCAAAAGAAATCTGCCCATGGGTAATATTTTTTCTAATTACTTTCAGATTTTATTAACCAACATCAGACCTGCTTAACCTGTGGTTGCTCTACCCATAAATCTGTTTGTTTCATAGTTTTATGAGAAAAAAAATCAAGTCAGTTAGCATACAGCAATGACCTAAATGACTAATGGGTAGCATTATTGGGTAACTTAATTAGAATGATCAGTAAGTTTTCTTCTTTATACTGCTATTGCCTGATAGCGAGTCTGAGTGAAATGTTTGTGCCTAAATTACAAGTAAGCTTTTTAGAAGAGAGAAGTTTAGAAGACATACTCATGAGGATAAAATTGTCATTGTTAAGATTTTTTAAAGAACACTCATTCTGATTTTCATGTTTGTAGTGGGGAAACAATTCCTTGCTGTATATTTGTGTGAAGGGAAGAAGAGTAGTATTGTGAGCAAAAACTTTTCCTCATCCATTGTCCATCTGATTTGTTGGCTCAGTATATGTAGTATTTGGTGGTGGGTTGACCCTGGCTGGATGCCAGGTGCCACCAAAGCAGCTCTGTCACTCCCCTCCTTAGCTGGACAGGGGAAAGAAAATACAACAAAGTGCTCCTGGGTCAAAATAAGGACAGGGAGAGATCATTCACCAATTACCGTCACAGGCAAAACAGACTCGACTTGTGGAAAATTAGTTTATTGAAATCAAATCAGAGTAGGATAATAAGAAATAAAGAAAAAAAAATTCTTAAAACATCCCCCTCAACCTCTTCCTTCTTCCTGGGCACTACTTTACTCCTGAATTCTCTGTCTCCTCCCCACAGCATCACAGGGGAACTGGGAATGAAGATTTACTCACATATTCTCACTTCTCTGTCTGGCTGCAGTTGTGCAGGTTTTTGGCCCCCCTTCTTAAACATGTTATCCCAGAGGTGCTACCACCACCACTGATGGTCTCAGTCTTGACCAGTCGTGGGTACCTCTTGGAGCCGGCTGGCATTGGCTCTGCTGGACATGGGGGAAGCTTCTAGCAGCTTCTCACAGGAGTCACCCCTGTAGCCCCCCTGCTACCAAAACCTGGCCACACAAACCCAGTACAGGTATCCTAAGAAGTACTTTTTTTTTCATCCTAACTCTGAAATAAATAGAAAGCCCAAAACATTGTGCAAATGGAGGCCATCCCCTGTAGGGCAGTCTGCAAGCATATTGGCTGGGGGAGGTGTTTCTGAAATTCTATGCCTTCCCGTGTAATTAGTACATGCTGTCTTCAGAAGTACCTATGAAATAAGGGTAAAGATTACCTCTGACAGATACTAGATACCTCTGAAAGAGACCAGGTAGCAAGGATTGAACACCAGCAAAGGTCAGGAGCTTCTTGCTTACTGTGTCTTATCTGTGAACAAAGGTTTCTGACATAAGAAAAATAGTATTGTTAACATTTCAATCTCAGAGACTGACAACAAAAATAATGAATAGCATCTCACACAGAAATTGATATGTCTGTGTTTCAGACCTTAAAAAGAAAAAACAGTGGCAAGGTCCTCAACATGATAGTTTCAAAACAGGTGGAGTTGATTACTTGGTATGCCCTATCATCCAACTCCTGTCTTCTTTTACACAGTTCATTAAAAACAGCTAATGAGCAGGAAATGTTCCTTCCTTGCATACTGGGACACAGACACCCAGTAGCAACAGCTGTGTGGCAACAGTCTCACCACACTCTCCAGATGACCAAACCCATCTGCCAGAAGAGGAGGGGGAACCCAGGGAGGATCTCCCACCACCAGCTGATAACCTACTTTGCAGTTAGAACTTCTTTTCTCCCTCTCTCTCTGCTTCCCATCCACCATTCCCAAAGAAAGCGGATGTATTCATGTTAAGTATATGTGCAAGTTAAATCTCTCATCACTAGACTGATCATGTCAGGATTGAAGTTTCAGGATCTGAGCTTGAATATGCTTAGGCTGGATTTCTGTGTTTAAGTGTGTGTATCCTCAGCTTTTTTGGCCTCTGATGTGGCTTAATACAGGAAGTTGATGTCTTCATAGAAGTGAGACTAATAATGCTATCAAACTTGATTTTTTCATCACTTAACTATATCATTTATACATACATCATATATGTACAGTGACGTAACTGGAACCATTGGTCTAGGATATGCCATTAAAAATGAAAACCTGACTAACTAACTCAGTCACGCATCTCTCTTTTGAATCATTCTAAATACCTGATATAACACATTTGGATCCAAATGTCTCAAAAACTTTTTCCTGATTGTTCAGCCCTTTAACAAATGGCAAAATCATAACTTTGTTTAAAAAGAAAACATCTTTCCTGTAGAAAAAAGGATGGCCATTTCTTCTTTGAAAAATGCTTTTTAATGTCTAAGGTGTTAGATATGGCCTTTTTCCTATTCTTGAAAAAGACTGTTTGGTGTGTTCATGTTTCTAGTACATGTGACACATGATGTGGGATGTATGAGTCAGTCCACATCCCTCCAGAATTTAGCAATACGAGAATTAGATGAGTTTCCCAATAAAGCTTGAGTCTGGAAACACAGGTTGGCTTTAAGACCTACTAATGGAATAATAGAAACCAGGGAGTGAAAGTCCAAGAGAGCAAGCAGTGCTTGCTATTCTCCACTGGATCCAAATGAAAATTTATGTGCTTTGTAAACTGATATTTTAACTGATATGACTGAATGAAGAAGAGGAAAAATGAGCACTTTATGATTTTTATCTTTTTATTCAGGTCCAGGGGAAATTAGTGTGTAAATAATGTACCTGCCCTTTACACTGTTGTTCACATTTGCGGAAGCTCCACTGGCTGTTCTGCAATTATGCTAATGATATCTTTGACCCAGTGTTCAATGCTTAACTGCAGTCTGATGGTTAAACTACACTTCTGTAAGTGGATTCCTCTAGCTGTTTCCAGCCTTTTATTATTTACTTTTATAAGTATGCTAAAAAATAAAGAAAAAACAAAAAAAAGCTAATGATACAATTAAAAATGTACTTTGCATAGTGATTTATCCATATGTTTCAACTTCTCCGTCTTCTGTATTTTCTTTATGCAGGGGGAAAGTTTTTAGTGCACTGGGACAGACGGTTTGGATGCAGGAAAGAGTTGAACAGTCCCAGAGGGATTCTGTGTCACATGACTAGCAATTTTAAGCATATTAAGGGGATATTAATGGTGATGTTGTTTTAACTCTTTTAGTCCTGATGACTAAGTATGTTATAGAATCATAAAATTGTAGAATCATAGAATAGTTAGGGTTGGAAAGGACATTAAGATCATCTAGTTCCAATTCCCCTGCCATGGGCAGGGACACCTCACACTAAACCATGTCACCCAAAGCTCTGTCCAATCTGGCCTTGAACACCACGAGGGATGAAGCATTCTCAACTTCCCTGGGCAACCCATTCCAGTGCCTCACCACCATCACAGTAAAGAACTTCTTCCGTATATCCAATCTAAACTTCCCCTGTTTAAGTTTTAACCCGTTACCCATTGCCCTATCACTACAGTCCCCAATTAAGAGTCCCTCTCCAGCGTCCTTGTAGGGCCCTCTTCAGATACTGGAAGGCTGCTATGAGGTCTCCATGCAGACTTCTCTTCTCCAGGCTGAACAGCCCCAACTTCTTCAGTCTGTCTTCATATGAGAGGTGCTCCAGCCCCCTGATCATCCTCGTGGCCTCCTCTGGACTTGTTCCAACAGTTCCATATCCTTTTCATGTTGAGGACACCAGAACTGTACATAGTGCTCCAAGTGAGGTCTCACGAGAGCAGAGTAGAGGGGCAGGATCACCTCCTTCTACCTGCTGGTCACGCTCCTTTTGATGCAGCTCAGGATACAGTTGGCTTTCTGGGCTGCGAGCGCACACTGAAGGCTGCTCATGTTCAGTTTCTCATCAACCAACACCCTCATGTCCTTCTCCTCAGGCCTGCTCTGGATCTCTTCTCTGCCCAACCTGTAGCTGTGCCTGGGATTGCCCTGACAAAGGTGTAGGACCTTGCACTTTGCATTGCTGAAGGTCCCTCTGGATGGCATCCCTTACCTGCTTCGTTCTAAAACTAAGCAGAATCATTAGGCTGATATTTAACCATCATGCACAAGTCGTATGAGTTTCTTAGATGTGCCTTTTAAAGTAGCTCTGCTGCAAGGACGTGGAGTATTGCAAGAGCAGCTCTGAGCAGTTTCACTGCAGTCCTTTCTTCCAGGTGCTACCTGGCTGGGCTATGCACTTTGTTGTTTTGGGGCTTTTTTCCCTCGTTTGGTTGAGTCTTTTACCTACTCTGCATTTTGGTTTGCTCCTCAGAGCAATAAAGGTAGAAATATTCTTGCTGCTAAGCCTGGGGTTTAAGGCTTATTTTCTCAAGCAACTTCTGAAATGGGCTTCACTATATTCAGACATAACACTAAGTGCTGGTAATAATCATAAGGAAGAGAATGTTGCTACATGAAGGTGCTAATTTTGATTTTGTCCTGAACGATAAGACGTGTTGACAGTATACAGTATTTCAGCAACTGGTTTTACTGAACCTGTATTTATGATGATATTTCTTTTTTGAAAAATAAGTAATGGGAGGAAGTCTTTGTACGCATTTGGATCTGTGTATTACAAAAGAAGCACAACTCATTGTTCAGCTCAGGTGAAGACTTCATTGTAACTGGTAATCAGCATCACTTAGCCTTGAGTGTGCATCTTAAATTTTTAAGGAAGTTTCCTGGGACATAATCTCTTTTGCATATGTGCTAAGCTCAGTTGTAAAACCTCTAGTCATGTCTGTCTAAGAAACATAGTTACTTTCATGGTGTTGACTCAGCATTTTATTCCTCATCACTACAATGTCAGATAAGTTATGATAACAAAAAATGCTTCAAATTCATAGCGATTGATCAAATTTGGTCATAATGAAATGCATTCTATTGTATTTTATGTTTAGGTGTGAAATTAATTTTTATAGAGTAATTATAAAGCAACAAAAAATAAAGTTTCTACTGCAAATACTGACACAGGCTTAATCATAACAGCATAAATGCAGCGTGCGTAAAGAAAAAACCAAAGAAGTTCACAAATTCCTATGTGAGCTATGCTATGTACAAGATAGAAGGATGGATGATGTCATGGCTAACCCAGGACAGACAGACAGCTAGGTAGCTAGGTAGATATTAGACATAAGGTATAATTGGCACAAAGCAAAGGAATGTATGATATGAAATTAAATATGTGTGTTAATGAAGTAGGGAAATTGTATACATTTAAGAGTTGTTCATTTTTCATTCACATGGATGTGTAAATACACAAAATAATAATACCTGACAAACAGCTGAGAGGAGGGTTAACATCCAATGTGAGGTGGAGTGTTTAATGGATGAACTTAAAAGCAGATAACAATATAGCATCCTATGTATACTTTCATAATTGCGCATTCCTCCAGAGATAATGGATATCATTATCAGCGGCGCCTGTCCTAAGAAACTTGGCAAGGTTATGATTGTTTGTTGCAGCTTTGGTTATATTAACATACACATTAATATTTATAAATATTTGATGTCATGTTAATTTTTCATGTAAGATGATTTATGTAATGCTGCTGTGCCCTGTTAGAGGGCATTTGCAGTGTGTGCTTCAGAAGGGAAGAGAATTGATGCATGTTCTTAAGAGGACTTGCCTGTGTATTACAGTGCTCACAGTGCATTATTCTGGAGAACAGTGATTTAAGGATAAATTATCTGAATTGCAGATACACTCCATTAACATTCTAAATAAAACATAAAGACCACTCTAAAAAACACAACAGTAATACCAACATGGCTTTTTCCCCCTAAATAATGAAGAAAATTAGTGTTAAATTCCTTGGTTTGACCTATATTCCAAGACCTTTTTTATTATATTGGGGGGCATTAATAATTACTTTCATGGCCTAGTTGAAGAAATTTGGGGAGAAATACTGCATCAACTTTCCAAGAATAATTTTATATATATTTGTAGACGTGTACATCTTTTGATGAGGGAGATAGATAGCTTACTATAAATCCAACTATAAAGAAACTTAAAAATTAGCTCTGCCTAAATAGTTACAGTTTAAATAGGCATGTCATGGTTTAACAGTAACTATGACATGAGAAGTGGCAGAGATGTAAAGAATTATGCCATTCAACTTCACTATTTCTCACTAATAACTGGAAGAGCAGCCAGAAATCATTAAGTTTGTGGATATGGAAGCAAATGCAATACAAGGATAGTGTCTTACAAAATATAGGGGGCGGAGTGGTTGGTTTGACAAACGTAGTTTGTTTACTTGAGAAATGTAGTTTAGTTTTAATTGTTCGTAATACTTCATACTTACAAAAATATCTTACAGGATATTTTGTAAAACAATAAAATGTGCATAACAGGGCATCTTACTGCAGCACACTGCCTACTAAATCTTTGGGAAATGGGCAAGATGGCTTTTTGTACATTTCCACAGTCTTGCAAGTTAAATTCAGTTTAGTGCAGCAGTATCACATAATAATGTATTTTTTCATATATACATTCTTCTACGGAGAGCCACATTATTAATCCATTCATTTTACTTTTCTATACTTGTATCATGATGCAAAAGTTAAAGAACAAGCAAATTGGTAGGAAAAAAACAAACAACAAACAAACAAACAATTAAAAACCCATCCCAAAAATTATTTCTATTCTTTTCTGTTTATTTGTTAACCAGGTATTATTTCTGTTTATTTGTTAACCAAGTCACTTGCAGCCTAAAGGGCGACTTTATATCGATTTCTGATATTTTGTTTGATTGTCTATAATAGACGCTGTTAATATAGGGCTGTTACATTCACAGAACTTTATTTGAAATCCAGACTTCATATAAACACTGCTTTGAATGAGTTGAAGCCACAGACTTCTAAAATCTTGCACATTCCTGTAGGACATCATCCTAGGGGGATCTGCAGGGTGCTGCCACATCCATAAAATAAGCAGCAATAAGCATATTCCTGCCTGAGCCAGCAGAACTGAGCTTTGTATTCTACCCTCTGCTGAAATAGCAGAGCAGACTCCAAAAATTGTTCCACTGATCCCCCATAGAAATTAACAGTAGAATTTGGTAAAATGAGTCTACTAACCCCAAGTTAGTAATATATTTGTGTGGGTTTGAGTGCAAAACATTCATTCATTATCCTGAAAAAAATTATAGCTTAGTAGGTTGGGGTTTTTTAGGTTGTAGATTATAAAAATAACTAAGAGTAACTCCATAAATGTACATGGAATATATTAATGAATATATTCTAATAGATCAGAACTATGGCCATCTTTGATTTTATACTTCTTCCACAATGTGCAGTCACCAGTTTACTGAAAATTAAGATATTATTTTGATTTTGTCCTTTGAATACTAGGATGTATAGTTAAAATGTGGTTGGTAGGGAGCAGCAAGTCCAGTTTCTGGTTCTGTCATGAATTTGCTGTATTATGTCAGGCCAGCTATTTAGGGGGGTGTTTCTAATTTTATGTCCTTTGCTACATATATCTACTAGTTACACATCTGCTTTAATCTAATCATGTGAACAACTTCTATGGCTGTTAAAGAGGCAGCAGCCATAGAAAGGATCTCATCCCTTCGTAAGTGGCTAACAGTACTGGGGTGTATTTCTCATTTCTTTTTCATTTGATGAGTGGAAGTTAGCTAACTTCAGTATGAAATTATTTTTTGAGGTAATGGAAATTAACTTTTGGGAGTCAGGATATGCAGAGAATCCCTCAACTCTGCCAGTGTAGGAAAATCTTTCTGTTCAAAAACACCATCTCTCTTCCCAGTTCTGCTGAGGGGTTTCCTGACTGCGGAATTTGATTCTCAATATCTGTCACCACCTGGTGACTTTCAAATTAAGGTACAAGCATTGGGAAAAACATAAGTATCATTTCAGAATTCATATATTACAAATTTTGATATTTAAAAAAGTGGATATGATGATGAATTGTTTTATGGAGAAAAATAATTTGTTTCTAAGACAACCTACAGTTTGCCTTAATAGATATTAGCAGTCTAGTACGTGTAAAAAGTAGATTTTTAACACAAATTGCACTGGTCATTTTAGTTGCATGTCAGCTTCTAACAGCTGGGAAGTGGTTTGAGGTTAATCGGGAGGCAACAGTAGTGTTGGCTTAGTATCTCGTGGTCAGCAACTGATCAAAGCACAGCCTGTAACAGCAGTATACAGGACCTAGGGAAAAAAAAAGTAAAGGTTTTATCTGGATATGAGCATTTCAGAAAACACGTCTTTATGACTTCAAATTGAATTGTAAAAATATATTATCTGTGGAACTTCCCTGGAGAATATTTTATAACTAATGTCAAAAGAAAGGCTTGTTACCAGTTTTCACCACATTAAGCCAATGCAGTTTTCTTCATAGCACTCCGATGGCATGTCACATACCCTTACTTTTCTATAAGTCTATAGAACCTCTATAACCTGGACCATAATTATCCAAACATCTACCTTTGCTACTGCAAAGTCTTTTGACTTTGAAGCCAGCTGATGGGATTTCTCTTTAAATCATAGATGTGAATGAATAGTTTCTCTTGATTTTGGGGCATCTGATTTTAAAATATTCCCTCTGCTTGTCTTATGAAATACAAGTACATCTTAAAAATGCATCTATGCTATTACATAGACTTTTGCCTTCAGGAATAACACTTTGATG
Source organism: Coracopsis vasa (assembly GCA_026283785.1). Taxonomy (NCBI): domain Eukaryota; kingdom Metazoa; phylum Chordata; class Aves; order Psittaciformes; family Psittacidae; genus Coracopsis; species Coracopsis vasa. The sequence goes on from JANHGB010054023.1 coordinate 19,539, forward strand.
AATTTGTGATTGGATTTGGTCAACTAAATTTGTAATATTTTAAAACAAAATAAAAACCTGGCAGCACTTTGACAGAATTGGATTAGATAATATAGTGATGAGTGTTGTATAAGAACCTATGCTATAAGTGACAGTACTGGAGAAGAAAGTATACATGGATTTAGGCTACTATTTCTTCAGTCCTCTTTTCAATTTTCAATACCGAATGAGAATTTTATCAGAGTTAACTACCGTGGAAGGGGAGGGAGAGGAGAAATTACATAGAATCTCTGAGCTGGAACATGATTAAGTAGCCATACAATATGGTAACTGAAACGACACTGGACATTAATTAGTCTTCTCTGTGGGAAATACCAGTATGGGCAGCAGATGCTGACAGTAAGAAGAAATAGCAAATTGGTACAAAATGTAAGCACCTATTGTCTAAGGAAAATCTCCTAATAAATTTTATCATTTTTAATGTGGAGATTTATTTTATGCAGGATTTAAAAAATAAATCTAAGTCAGGCCAAATGTGTGTTGATAGTGTTATTAGGAACGCATTTCACACAAAATGCTAATGTAAGGCAAAATCAAAAATACTCCCGTCCTTTTTTTGGGCTAGTAAAACCAGTTGTTCTTAATCTCATATTTTATTGATGAAATCTTAATGTACTAGAATGAATATACAAGGACAATGCTTTATTAACTTTCATTAGCCAAATTATAAGAAATTCAAAGAGTAAAAAAGTACCATATATAATGACATGTTCATTGAATAATCAGAGGGGGGAAATGCTAAGAAAATCTTGAGTATTATTAATACCAAAGGAAGGCATTTGTGATATATGTTTGTATGTTTGCAGCCTTTTAAGCTTCTAAGTGCTGAAAGCCTGCAGGCTGATCGTAGTTATGGCAGTGAAAGGAGCCAAGGAGGCACACTTTCTATATTTTAGCTGTAAGAGAGCATAGAAGCAAGCCTCCTATGCTGAAGTAAAACAATATAATGCCAGTTAAAAGGTATTTTAAAAAATGTCACACATCAAGAGAAGTGATTGAGTGAGGCTTCCTTGTCCAAATCTTTTTTTCCTTTTCTGCTGTGTTACAGGGCAGTAGGTACAATATGAGAAATCCAGGTAAGAATAGATGTGGTAGAATGTGCTGGAGAAAAGAAAGCAAGAAAAGCAGTTGTTGAGAAGATACTATCAAAGTGGTTATTCTGTATGGGAAAAGTTCACTAATTGATGGTAGTGCACCAACAAAAAGTGGTCTGGAACCTGCCCTTAATTTACAAAATAAAAGGTGGTATAAAGTCTTGCACTATCCATGATACTATACTACAACAGAATAAATGTTGGTCACATTACTGAAAGGAAGACAATTAGTATAAAAAATAGCAATACTCTTTTTAAGCAATGGGTGATTTTAAATATTCATTTAAATAAAATATTCTAGTAAATAGAAATACTGCAAATGCTCTGTACTTTGTACAAATCAAAGTAAAATACAAATACAAGTAAAATATTTAACATTTCATTATAAAATGGTAATATATACTATAAAAATACACACACACACACGAGTTATTAATGCATTGATGGAAAGGCATCAAGCTGAAAATGACATTTTTATACAACAACAACAAAGAAAGGTGACTAATTCCTGCCCATTAACTTAGCAAAACATTTTTGAAGTAGGGAAAACTTTTAATGGTAATGCAAGGTAAGTTTAAAAATGGCTCTTTCCACTGCTTAACTTTTCGATAGAGTGTTATTAAGTGTCTTTTAAAAGCTGCTGGTAGTGAACTGGGCCCATATTAGTAACTAGTACAAAGTGAAATCAGTAAAGCCAGGGTATTTTATTCTAACAGAAGTGTCTGAAATTCTCAAATAACTTGTATTATTCTTCTCTTAAGCTGTTTGGTTTGTTGGTTTGGGGTTTTTAATTTATTCTAAATGTTTTGGGGTTTTTTTGGTTAGGTTGTTTTGTGTGGGGTGTTTTGTTGTTGTTGTTGTTTTGTTGTTTTAACAAACATTAAATATTATCCAGATCCTTGCTTTTTATCCTGATATCTATTTGGTTTACTATAAGCTATACCATGTATAATGTGGAAATTCAGCTATAAGTGGGGGGAGGCACAATTTTAGCAGCTTTCAGTATAGTGTGAAAATTAGCCAGTTTGTTGGTTATGACAAGGAATGCTTCCTCTAATCTCTTCAATTACTTGTGCGTAGATTGGTATGAGTGCTCAGCATGTCCAAAGAAGCCCCTTAATGCAATTGCAAACCTCCCATTTCTCTTCTTGTGCAAGCACGGGGCTGGAACTGTAATAGCAAAGCAACAATCTGGCCATTTGAAACCATTTCCTATATTTGAAACAAATAAGACAGGAGAATCAACAGAATAAAATGTAATAGGAGATAGGAGGAGGTCAATGATACATATTTTCTACAATCAACTGCTAGGATTTTGAGCAATTGGTTAGATACGTTCATTATGGGTTTACGAGCTTGTAAACACTGTTGCTGTTTTCCCTCCTGTTCATTCAGGTCTTCCTCCAGACACTTTCTCGATCATACAGAAAATGTATTCTTCTATTTTCTAATTTTTACCAGTTGTAGAAACAGGGCTGGGAGCATTGCACCTGTCAGCCATCTGAGCATGCAGTATATTCTCCTGAAAGTTTTTATCAAAGTGGTGAGAGTTCATAATTCCACAATTACATCAGGCTTCAAAAGAGTAATTTATTTTATCATTTGGTGAACTAAGTTACAAATCTTCTTCTAGAAAAAGTACAAGATTTTATTAGGCAAACTAAGCAGTCTCACGTCTATCTGGTCAGTACTAAATGCTTGGCACAGCTGAATGAGACAATAGCCTAAAAAGAAGGTTTAAAAACAACTATTGTTAAAAAACTTTTATTTTTTCCCTAAAACTGTTTCTCTTTCATTGAAATTTAAATTTAGAAATTAAACCTACTCTCTACTAGAGAGTACCAGCTCCTCCGGTTTTGCAGCCTTCAGGGTAAGTGCAGAAGATAAAAACTGTATCACTTCTGTGTAGTTAAATGAAGGTTGAAATGGTCCTAGAAAATCTTGCCCTCATTTTCTGGTTATTCTGAATTAAATGGGCTACAATGATGCCACAAGGGCTACTCGATGAGCCAAGATTAAGTTAAATCACTTCCATGATACTGGTACAGTGTAGAAATATTTTTTAATGCAAACCTCACAGGCGGACAACTAGTAGCAGTGAAGAGTGAAGCTAAGTTCAGGATAATGTCCCCTGTTGGGAAGGAAACGTCCTCTTTGGAAGGTGAGGTTTCTGAAGATACTGTCTGAACTAAATATTTCCTACTTTAAAATTGCAGGAATTTCATCCCAGCCATTCTGTCTGGTTTATGAAAGGGCACTTGATGATGAGCAGTGGAATTTAAAATAAAAAGGTTTTTCGTTTCCCACTGTAGTCTATCTGCTAGTCCCAGCACAGTCATATTTTAGCAAGTCAATGCACACACATCTCCTGTGGTCAATTAAAGTGTAAAACTGAAGAGGAAGTATTGCTAGTATGAGAAAGCATTGAGAGGAATGTGAGGTGGCCAAAACTATAGAAAAAAAAAGTCCAGAGCTTAAAGAAGGTGGATTTGGATCTGATGTATGTGAACTGGGAGGGTTGTATGTCGGGAGAGCTAGTGAATGTCCCCAGAGAAGCTGGCTAAGTGATCAATGATCTACTCTGATGTCCAAACAGAAAAAATAAAGAGGAGGAGAGGACTGTTCCAAGTAGAACGGAAACAGAATAATGGAGAGGTTTAAAGTGACCAGGGAAAGAGAGCAGGAATCAGTTTGCTAATGCTTTTTTGTTGTTTTTTCAAGTCAACAATTTAAAGTCTTTCTTCATTTCCAGTTATTTAACTTTAACATTTTGCTTTCAACTTGGGGGTTTTCTTTACTGATTATTTTTTCAAACTGAAATTTGGTATAATTTATTTTATTACTATTATAACATATTCCAAAAAGTTGAGCATTTCATTTTCAAAATGTTGACCTAGAGAAAAAAATACAATATTTAATATCTTTTCGATTTAAAAGAAACTGATAGCTGAAACTGAATAGAAAGAGGAGAGAGATTTTCCTTTCACTTAGTCCACAGAGAAACTACCTACCAGTGATACACGTTTATTAGTTGATAAAGATTTGTCAACCAAAAGGTAAAATTTATGAGCATTTACTGTGAAAGCTAATGTTTATCCATAGAATATGGGGAGGTGGGGGTAGTGTGTGTGTTTTCATGGTTTTTTTGCTCAGAAGTTGTAAGAAGAAAGTAAATTAATATTGAAGTTGACAAAACTACAAGTAAGGAAGTAGCAAAATGTGGGATGCCCGTGAAATACTATTTCTGTGGAGGTGTTACATGGTTTAATTAAATGATCACTTTGTGCACAGGGTGGCCTCCTATAGAAATGAATCACCAGTTTGTGCTGAATGGGCTTTCCTTAGAATGCTTTCTTCTTTCATTGAAAAATTGACTATGTGTGTGATGGATTGCGAGGCAAAAGGTGATTTTGTGGTTAGGGAACATTACATGTCATCTGAAGAGCCAAGCAATGAATTTGCCTCTGCTAAAGTTTTTAATACGTTTCTGGGCAAGTCTGTCAAGCCCAAATGCTGGCATTTGGCTCTGCTGGGCTAAGTATCCTCTAGAAACATCTACATTGCTATGTGGCACACTGCTGTCTGTCTTTAGCCTATTTGTGTGTTCCAGATTAGGCACCCAAAATTTCTAGACTAGTCAGACAGTTCTCAGGTGTTAAATCTGGGCTCCAATAGGTTTTTTTCCAATGTAAAATGTGAAAATATCATGTCCACACTACCACAGAACTGCCAACAACATAACTGATAATGTTTTTATTCAGGTCATTGTTCTAGTGGCATGCACTAAGAAAGATCAGGCAAAATCTATTGATTTCAGGAGATGAAAGTGCATAGTGATTGACTACATTTCCTCTAAATAAGACTGGTCTCTACAAAAGCTAAGTATCTGATCATTAAACAGATTATCCTTATATCTAAAAGCAGGATACTGAATTACAGTTGCACAGCCTTGGTTATTGATGGCATTGGCTGATTTTTGATTCATTAATAGAGCAACCTTACACATAATTTCTCATTTTAATATCTGATAAGTGTATGTGTTAAAATAGCCTGATATTTATGTGAGGATTAAAACATGCAGATGCACCTCTCTAAGCAACAGTAGTACTTACACATATAGAATACAGAAAAATGAGGAATATTATCAGCATAGACACTGAACCTATTATCAAATTACCAAAGGAAGTGGTGTGTGAATTTGATTAGTGCCAATGCTGTTACTTATTTGTATTGCCATGACTTCAGCAAGCACTCAGACTGCGAAAGCTCTCAGACACACTGCATTAGATGTAGCATAAATGGAAAAAGACTTTTCCTGCTTCCAGAGAACTTTACTGTCTAAGCACAAAACAAAAGCAACAAGGCAGTGCAGCTAATGGCAGCACACAGCGGCACTGGGAGTATTGGTCAGCACAATTGCAAATACTGGCCAAGCTTTTTGAAGGTATCATGGGAAAGAAAATCTCCCAGAGGCCGTTAGAAAACAAGTGCAATAGCTAGCTTTGTGGGTTTCACAAGGAATTTCTTCCAAGTGTGAGAGGAGTCATGGAGAAATAAAGCCAGAGAGATACAGCTCAAACTTTACGAGTTGGCAACTGTGACTGGCATCATATGCCAGGCTGACATGAGTGTTGAGCTCTTGACAGTAAGAAAGCAATGACTGGCAGAATGAGAAAGGGGAATGGTAGAATCCTTAAACTGAAGACAAGTAGCTTAATTTCAGTAATAGAGAAGAGGCTGCCAGAGGAAGAGCTATTGCCATGGTGCCTGAAATGGCCAAAGTGGCAGGCTGTACAAATACAGCCTTTGCAGGAACACTTGAGAAAGTTATAAGCCACATAAAACTGAATCAATATGGGTTTTTTATCTATTATTTTACTTTGATAGAATTCCTTCTGACAGACATTACACGTTTATTGTTCTGAGATTATTTTGAGAACTATTTATTTTATAATGGAAAAATATAAATGCAGATCTCTAGTTTTGTCCAGTACATGTGCTATAGATTTCTGCTGCTGCTGCTTTATGATTTTCCATTTCTTTATCATTAGTATAAAACCAGAAAAGTTATACTTTTGCAATGTGCATATACCAATTTTCTTCAAATACTGAATGTTTAAGAGAGGGCAACTATAGCTATGTGCTTTAGAAAGCTTCCAAAAAGATGTATGGTGTAAAATTAAGTTGGTTAGAAATATTTCCTTTTCCATTCTGCATTGTTTCAAGTCCTGTTCCCAAAATAGTGGTACAGCTTTTCTCTGAGTCAGCAAATGTTAGAGCTGTCTTTAGTGCTGAACTGGGATTTGAGTTTTCTAAGATTATACCCTTTTGTGTCCCCTTCAGGGACTTGCTATGATATCATAAGTACTTGCTATGATATCATAAGTATCATATCACAACACATCATAAGTACTCAGTGGTCTGATGACAAGTTTAGCTTTTAAAAATTCCTGACATTATTCATCCTCTGTTGAAAGCCTTGATGAATACGCTATTTTGGATCTAGTCTTGATCCAATGTAAGTCAAGAGAAGTAATGTCAAATCAGACATACTGTGTGCAGTTATGCTGGCGTGAAATCAGCAATGCAAATGTTGCACTGCTATGGTAGTAACTGAGAATAAAAAAAAATAAGATAATGAAAGCAAAAGTGATTTGATTTTGGTTTTGATTCTCCATTCTACTTCATTTTTCTATATTTAAATTCCTGGGGGAAAAAGGACAGAAAGAACATTTAGAAGCCAGGGATGTTTCAACATAACCCTAACTAATATATGCAGTAGTTAGTAGACAACTGAAAGAGAACACAAACAGAAGGTTGAAAACATATGATGGTAGGACTACAGCAGTCCAAATTTGTATCAGTGCCAAAACTGTCTCCACTGTTGGTGGTTCTCCAGTGTTGAGGTGGGATGTGTAAAAGAGTACAGAGTCCCGCTCAAGCTGCTATGTTTCTGCATGTGCATATGGAAGTCACATTGTTCTGAATATGAGATGAATATTATAGAATCCAAATTTAGGTCACTCTCAGTGACTGAAATCAATTCTGTTCAGAACTGCTATTTGAGGGCAGAATTATCTGGTAGACAGTTCTTTTTGTGTATAATTTTCACTGAAGACATTTGGAGTTTTCCATATTTAGTTTCTAGTGATTTAAGAACTCTAAATATTCAATTCAATTTATTTCAGTTTTAAAAAAATAAAATCTGTATTTTTAATGTGTTATGAGCTTTTCTCAAGCAAGAAAAATAAACACAGTTAAGCAGAAAAGATTTGGAAATCCAGAATGGGGATAATTTTTATATCCTGAAATAGCATAAATGTTTAGTTAAAAAACAAATTCTGATCTGGCAAAGTTGATACAAAGGCATCAATATTAGGATCTGTGGTAAAGTTTCCGATTGCTGTCAGTATATGTGAATGCTTGGGGTTTTTGTGTCCCTTCCTTGGTTTTCCTTAATGGAAATTTCTCTAAAGAGGATTGGCCTTCTTCATGATACTTCTTACTAACTTTTTTAAAGGTAATGCTTATAGGTTGCAATGCAGTTAACATGCTCACATATTAACAGAACTCTTAATTATACTTGCCATAGTATGACCGGTCTGGCACCAGATGAAAGGATTAAAAAAAGATCTCTACCCAGTGAACTACCAGAATTACTGCACTCTTTCATCTTCATACCTGATACCTGTACATTGGTGTGGTTGTAGAGCTGGCCTGCTCTTTGTCTGTGTCCTTGCTCCACAAAATAGTATATAGGAAGTATCCCTGAAGTCTGGAGGAAGGGAAGCATACAGCTTGCTGCCTCAGCTAGCACTCTTCTTCCTGTGTTCCTCCATCATCAGATTAGCCTGCTTTTCGTAGAAAGAAAGAGGGCTGCTGAGTCGTTAATGGTGTGTGGGCCTCCACATATGATTATACCAGCATATATAGCATAGTACAATACCAGTATGGGAAATTAGGATTTTCAGCTCATGCTGGTTCTTTCACACAAGAAGCTTGGCTTGAATGCCTAGCAGTATAACTCATTTCAACAAGAACCACAAAAAATTTAAAACAATCTTTCACTAAGAAGTTACATTACATTGCCATGGAAACACACTATAAACTCTACAAATAGGGTTCAAATAGGAAATAATATTTAGGAACACAGATCCAAATCCAACAGGACCTACATACATTGTTCCTCAATAATAATAATAAACAATTTATATTGCTGTGAGATGCTCTGAGAATATATGAGAAGCAAGGATTGTATCGTTATTTTCTCTAATTAGATGATGTACTTAGAAAAGGGACACAAGCTTTCAGATACAGGGTTCCTTCGTCAGGATGCTGTATTGAGAATGATAGGAAAGTGTTTCCATTAAAAAATAAGGTAGATAGCACTTGACAGGGAAAGTGTATATATATTTTTATACCCTTTAACTTTATAAAGAAACACTGGAACATCCAAAGCCTTTGTGAATTCAGGGCGGAAATGAGCTCTGTATTGAGGCTGGAAAGACCCAAAGAAGTTGTGGACTAAACTAATATTTTTTATATTATGAAATTCCATAGTGTCTGCATGTACACAGAGAGGTAGTAGCCCCATGGTAAATGTGTGATGCGCTGCTGTTAGGCTCACTAATCTAGGTCTTCTGAGGCAACTCCTGTGATTTCAAACCTCTGAGATGCTTCAAAGTACTCCTGTTTTAAAAAGTATCAAAGGCATGCTGGAAAAAAATAGTTTTATCTTCTGAATAGAGAACAGTACCTGTCCAATGGTCCTGAAGAAAAGTAGCTGGCAGGGTATTGTATAAAGTAGGCAATATTTAGGCCAGGAGAAGTACTTAATTTAGCATTTGCAGCCCCATGACATACCAAGGCTTTTGTACTATTAGAAAAAGAAAGGGAGAATTCCCTTTGCCAGATACAAATCAGCGCTTGCTTCTGGTGTTGAACATCCAAACTGCCATTCAGAAAACAAGAATACCTCTTTCCAATGACCTAGAAAACACTAAATAATCTTTACTCTCTTATACAAGTATTGACAACACTAAAACAAACAAACAAACAATTATTTATAATTTTTCATTGGAAGAAACATGAGACGTGCATAAGCCCTTTACAAGCAGAAGAATACCAAGAATAGTTTAACAATTTTCTGCAGAGTACATGGACTAGTCCAAATACAATAGGTGGTGTAATGGCACTCATTTGGAGCAATCTGGCCACCTCGTCATGACCTTACTGTTTTGTAATGTATATCAATAAAACCAATGAGCCACAGCATCATGCGCTTTCCTTTCTGGAAGACAAGACACCAGCATGAGTTTTTAATATATGTGCATGTTTGTTACAAAAACCACATACATTAGTGAAGATATTTCAGGATCTCGTGGTGCATCTTTTCTGTGCTAGAGCAAAAAGATTAGACCTAAAATTTCTATTTGTAGGAGAGATCATATCACTCAATTCTTCTGTAAATATCTTCAGCTACTATTTATTTTTAGGCTGCTACAATTATGCCATATATGATTTGATTATTAGGGTTAGCAGAACCATGGCTAATGAAATCAGTATCATGGCTACAGCAAGCTTTGTGAATTCTCCCTGCCAGTTTTCTGCATAGCTACACTTATGTCACTCAAGCGGCACAGGGGTACTCTAACAATTAATTGTAAACCAGAGGGAAACTTTTAATGGACCTCTTCTTGAGATCTTGTGTTAAAAAAAGAAAAGTTCCCATGAGTGAAGTATAAGTTAGCTTTTCCAGGGGAAAAAAAAGGAATGAATTACATTTCTCTTCTTGTCCTTTAAATGAATAGCATAGTTTGGGTGAAATTATCAGGCAATTGCATGCCTTTTATGCAGATAATGCTATTTGATGAAAGCGGTGTTTTGATCTGCTGAGGATAATACAGATCCAGGGTTGGATTCATTGGTAAGAGTAAAGCTGTCTTCTGTGATAACTTCATCTCAGCATGAGGTCAGACAGGGAAAACTGGGATGGGGGATTAAAAAATGACACAGTCGGAGCAGTATTCAGTTCCCTGCTGTGCTCCTGGCTGCACACTATAGCTTATGTTTCTGATCTGTTATGGTATTGTCTGCTTTTCTCTCCCAGAGCAGAAAGAGATTGCTTAAAACTTTTCTTTTTTCAGCTAGAGGGATTAGTTCGGTGCAGCTTTTTTAATTAAAGAAACTGTATCTTTTTCAGTGTAATTTAAGGCTGTACAAGAAGGCCATCAGCATTCATAACTTAGTACTATTACCTGTGACAAAGCCTAGCCACTCATTTTACATTCAGAGCAAGAAATTGCTAATAAGAGTTTTGAGGGTTAAAAATTGATAATTGGCCCTGGAATTGAAAGAAACACAGTTATCTGTTATCTCCTAAAAGTTTTCTGTGGGGGAACTTCAGAAGCTTTGCTGTTAGTTTATCTGAGCTTTCTTAATTAAATCTCTGTGACATTGGGGCAGTGGCTAGAAAATGTTCTGATATGTGGGTATAGACCTAAGTGTATTTTCTCCAGAAAAAATATAAATATACCCACAAATATTAAAATGTCATCTATTGGAAATGTCTCTGCAATGCCAGAAGCTTCCTCTTTAGATTCACGTTTATTGTCACTCAACAGATTTTCTAAAAATATAATAGTACCTTTGTTAATTAGTAATAATATGCAAATAATTGACACATGTGCACGACACCTAACAATGATCAGTGTGCGTGCATGCCTGTAGATGTGTCTATGCATATATGTGTGTGTATGTATATCTATGATTCATGCATATTTACACATATATATTCATATATACACACACATATATGTTTTTCAGCTCAGAGAGTTCAATTTACAGCTCAATTTAAATCAGGTTAATGGCTAAAACCTTCAAATGTTTCAAATAAGGCCCATATGGTGATCACTTTACAAAGCATACAGGGACTGTGCTTAGGTTGCAACATACACATTTCCAACTAAATTCCATGCCAGATCAATTAGAAACAGTTCTCCTGAGCAGACAGGAACAAACACAGATTGTTACCACTCTACTGCCTGAACTCTTGTCTTCCAGGAATAAAAGCAGTCATGTTGAATACAACATGTTTTACTACCAACAGCCTAAAAAAAAAGAAAATAAAATTAAACCAGTAGTATACTAATAAAATCTCTGTTAAGACACATCAGACAGAGCAATTAACATCCAAGTTATCAAAATTAAATAGTAGATCCTTGTCCCTCATTAGAGCTTTTAGTTAGAGAGGTGTGTTTTCCAAATGTCATTTATTAGGGATGCCTTCTGCTAGGAGGAGTACATGGCAGGGGAGAAGGAAAAAGGAAAGAAACAGACAACAGGAAAGCACATTTGATTTCCTTTTTCCTCATTCTATGTTCTTATTTTTTTTTTCAAGTAGTCTCTTCCATAGATTTCCTTTATTTGAACAGCTAATTAGTGGAATTTCTATTTTTTTTTCATAGATCTTTCAACCAGAAAGCTATAAAGGAAAAAATAATATTAATTATGAGTATGAAGCTTATTTTAAAAAAGCCTCTTTCATCTTGTAAAAAACCCATAATTTCTGAATAAATGTGACTTTATTAGGTAAACCTCTGCGTGTGCATGTCAGGTCTGTATATGGACTTCCAGTTGCTATAAGGAGTCTGCATTCCTCCAGCTAATGGAAAATATGGATAGTTACTCCAGTTATAGTTTGCTGGGAAGGTGTTATACCAGCAACCACAAATCTTAATTTTTTCATGGCGTTGTGTACTAATTCACACTGTTGGCAGTAACAGCATTTTGTGGTGGCTGCTACTTATGGACACAAGGTGATTAAAATGATTATGTGCTTGATGTTAAGGCCGCAAGTTTAGCTCAGGCAGTAGTTCCTAGTGCAGTATTAATACCATATGAAAGGCATTTTTGTATCCCAAATCATATGCAAACTCCTTCAGGTTCTTTCCTAAGAACCCAGTGAAGAGGGTCAGCAGTTGTGTGCTGCTGAAGTGCATCATTTTCTCCAGAGGTCAGCTTCCCACATAGCTTTGTTTTATGCAGTGGAACACAAACTAATGTAGTGGAAAAGCATGACCCCCATTTAAAGGTTGATTTGTATGATAATCAGTACATTTAGTGGCTTCAAAATGAATGTGTGTAAGGCCCTATCTTGCTTTAATTAAGGTAATTAAGACATATTTCTCTCTGCAGACAGCTATTTAATTTTATGGCTTTGTCAGTGATCAGATTAGAATATTTGGTTTACAATTTTACCACAGTTCAGCACTGGGGGAAAGAGCCTTTCTGGACCTGCTCTTGGCAGCGGGGCACCCTGGTGTAGGAGCTGGCGGGAGAGTGCAG